>JAOXOE010088792.1:0-26238 GCA_028565055.1 Phoeniculus purpureus
AGACCTGACTGCTTTGGTTTCCTTTCCCCTTAAAACCTGGGAGCAAAGCAGTTTCTTAGTTTCAACCCGTTACACCTGTTTAAGCCCAAAGCCTGTGACTGGCCTCTTTCTCTCCATTTCACACATCTAGTCTACTTCAACAACCTCCAGCAGCTCCAGGCTTGGGGAGCAGTGACTGGAGAACTGCCTGGTGGAAAAGGACCTGAGGGTGTTCATTGGCAGCCAGCTGAAAGGCGCCAGCAGAGTGTCCAAGAAGGCCAACAGCATCCTGGCCAGGATCAGCAATGGGGTAACCAGCAGGAGTAGGGACGTGATGGTGCCCCTGTACTCTGCAACTTCTGAGACTGCACCTTGACTACTGGGTCCAGTTTTGGCCACCATAGTTATAAGGATACTGAGGTGCTGGAGCGGGGCCACAAGGCTGGGGAGAGGACTGGCAAACAGACCCTGTGAAGAGCAGCTGAGGGAACTGGAGTTATTTAGTCTAGAGAAGAGAAGGCTGAGAGGAGACCTTATTGCTCTCTACAGCTACCTCAAAGGAGGTTGTGGCGAGGCTGGTGCTGGTCTCTTCTCTCAAATTCCCAATGAAAGGATGAGGGGAAATGGCCTCTAGTTGTGTCAGGGGAAGTTTAGACTGGATCTTAGGAAGAAGTTCTTTCCTGAGAGAGTGGTTGGGCACTGGAAGAGGCTGCCCAGGAAGGGAGTTGAGTCCCCATCCCTGAAGGTGTTAAAAACCGAGCAGCTAGAGCATTTGAGGCCATGGTCGAGGGGTTAGGGAGCTCTGGGACTTGATGATCCCAGAGGTCGTTTCCAACCATGATGATTCTGTGATTCTTCACAACAGGACACAGTTCCATGCTCCACACAGAATAGCTGCTCCCCCTTTGCCAGGTTGCAGACTAAGCTCCCACCTTATTAGACAAGTGAATCCCTTATCACACATGTTCTGGGGTCCTGCACTGTCTCCTCTTGGCCACTCAGCTCTGCTACAAATCCAAGACTAATAAGTAAGTGACCTGAACTAAGGAGATCTGCTGCCACCGATACAATCAGTAAGTTGTGTGTGTGCTGGTGCAAGAAGCAGGCAGCTTCACTCAAAATGCTTCATGAATTACACAGAAATGGAGAAGCAAATTAAATTCCTCTCACTTGGCAGAATCAGACAGGATTACGAATTGAACACAACAGGTAGTCAATAAAATTAAAAGCCACTGAGATGCGAAGGATTTCTTGGACAATTTAAAGGAATTCCCAGAACGGAGCGTCACTCTCAATTCCTTCTCTTTTCCACCAAGTTCAGTTACACATTTAAACTTTTAGAGGGTACAACTCTGACTTCAGATAGTTTTACTGCTACTGGTTTCAAGTTCCACTATGGAGCACTGATCTTCATGTTCATCCAAAGTGCATGAGACCTTGAAAGGGCATTTCTGAGCTCCGAAGTCCTCCCTTTCAGCCTGTTAGCATACAAGGCAGGCATTACCTTCTCCTACAACACAGGTGTTGTACGTGTGCAAGGTGTACACAAGGTGCTAGAAAGGCTGAATAGAAGCTGGTTTTTAAGTTCAGCCTCAACTCTTGTTTGTAAGAAATTCATTAGTCCCATTTCTCTGTTCCTGTGTGACTGGATCTAGGTGATCCTGCTGTGGCAGGGGGGCTGGACTAGGTAATCTTTCAAGGTCCCTTCCAATCCCTAATGTTCTGTGATTTCACAGTATGAAAGTCAAATATGAATCTTCCGAGCAAAACTCCTGAGAGACGACGATGAGTAAGGAAATGGGTAGGAAAACCCCACAAACCACCAACTCCCTTTACTACAACACAACAGAACTATAACCATTTACTCAGCTGCTGGGGACATCTACTTGGTTACACACAAATTGCACCCTAACCCTCCTGTTTCACACATTCCGACTGCCACCTTGTGGAAGCCTTGTGTAACAGCACCCGGGCTGCCACTTCTAGTGTTTCTGTTTACCAGTCTCCTTCCTGCTACCAGCAGCCCAGTCCCTGGGCGTAACAGCTTCATTTCACAGTTTACTTATAGCAATCTAACACTTGTATCTGCAGTGCTTCCACCTGAGAAACTTCAACATACAAAGGAGAAGCCACGGTTGCTCTGAATCCCAGCAGCAAGACACATAATTTGTTAGGAAATACTTTAACAACAGTGAGTATCTCTCATACAGCCTCTCTATTTCCTGCTTCACCAATCACAGAACATATCCAGGCAGGTTTTAAATGTCTCCAGAGAAGGAGACTCCACAACCTCCCTGGGCAGCCTGTTCCAGTGCTCTGCCATCCTCACTGTGAAGTTGTTCCTTCTCATATTTATGTGGAACCTCCTATGTTCCAGCTTATACCCATTGCCCTTTGTCCTACCATTAGATGACACTGAGCAGAGCCTGGCTCCATCCTCCTGACACCCACTCTTTCCATATTTATAAACATTAATGAGGTCAAACCATCTTAAAGAGTAATTAGGCTAACTAGCCACTAGGGACTTAATTCTGTTCCCTACTTAGAAGCACGCAGCACTCATTTGAGATGTCCTCAGGCAGCTGATACATACAGCCCAGACTGGCAGATCTAACACACAGGAGTACAGAAAGCTGCTGGAGTGGTGGTGTAGGAAAGGGGACTTGAAGTGGCATTTGGCAACTGTGGTTAGGAAACTGAACTGTATCTCTGTCTCTCCTTCAGGATGGACTGAATAATTGTCTGAGCTCTGTTGTTTGTATTCAAGATGGCTCCATCAACTGTAACAGGAGATTAACCCCTCAACTCATATATACATACCTACACTGCACACACCTACACTTAATGAGTGTCCTCATTTTGATTTGAATCTTGCCTAAGCTCCCACCTTAAATATATAAATTAGCCTGAAAACCAAGGAATACTTTTAGTCACACACTGAAGCTCTTGGCTTGTGGAAACCAGCTCAGCTGAAATATATTTACTAGGTAGATGGAATGAGCCACCTCGTTCCCACCTGTGTCTGCTCAGGTAGACAACAGTTAGGGGCTTTTCCTTCCTTCTGCAGAAGACAAGTGTGTCTCTGCTTTCTGACATGGTCTGGCTAAATGCATCCCATCCAGCTCCATGACTATGGGAGACAGGAAGCTGTCTTGTCCTCCACAAACCTTTCTCTCCAGGATGACACAGATGTCAATGATTGCTACCCACAGCTATGGCGGTGACCTGTCTGTCACCTGTCCTGACCAGCCAAATAAAAAGATTAGATGCTTCCGGGCCAAACAGCTATCAAAATTGCAGTTCTAAGTGATTTTTGAACAGGCTAGGAGCAGACTGAACTAAAAACTCACTTCTGCAGTCCTGCTTTGCAAAGAGGATTCCTATCAAAACAGGTATTTTCCTGATAAAAATAATGCAATCTTCTAGAATAATGGATTGCCTTGACTCACCTCTGTTTTCCTTGGCCAGGTTGTCAGCCATCTCCCAGTAGTCGTAGCTGTGCAGGATGCTGTTGGTGATGCTGACGTGGTTGGCGGCCATCTGATGAATGCGCTGTGGGATGCTGATGATAGGAGATGGAGAAGGGGCCCCTGTGCTCCCCTGGGATCCTACAGAGCTGACTGGAGAAGGGCTAGGGGACATGGGTGATGGAGTTCCTGTGCTCCTGGAAACAGATGTTAGCACAGTGACTTAAAGGTGTTGGGATTAAAAACACTCAAGTATCAGAGTGCACTGCACAAAACGCAGTGTCCATCTGCCAATCTGATGTAAGTTTCTGTGTGTGTTACTTACTTTCCACTGGCACCCCAAGGAGATGGGTTCTGGGCAGCTTTTGATGAATTCTGTAAAGCAAATAATGATTCACAATGCATGTAATTTTTATAGGACTAGGAAATGAAAAACACTAAACAGTACAAAAGTAAAGAAATGTAAAGGAAATATTGTGTAGTTTAAACTCTTTGGTGTACTGGGCTTAGGCTAAGAGTGTCACTGCTTGAGAAAAGACTATATTGTACAAGCACTGTGTTTAGAGAGCAGGAGAAATTCAGTGCAGTAGTGGAAACCAAATAGCTGAAATTCTTTTAGAAGTTAATCTCCAAGAGCTGGTAGGAATTTACTGGCAGGCTCCTGCCAATTTATCCTCTGGAAAATCTTCCCTCACCCAAATGTAGTGACTGATTTAATCCTGGGCCTGTGAAAAAGGATGTGAAAATGAGGTCTGAACTCCAGAACTTTTCTAGTCCATCCCATCTTCAGCCTTATATTCAGCAATGGCCAGTCTCTGATTCTTCAGAGGCAAGTGACATCCTCATGCTCTCCCCTGAAACCATACATGCAGATAATCGTGTGCTGGAGAAGAACCCTCCTTTCTTGCAACCACGGGAGACTAACTGTAGTCCTTCAGCCTGAGAGCTATATATGGATGTTGTTCAAATGCAAGGCTGCAGGTGTTACATGTGTGAGTACAAATACTCTTAGTCTCCCATGGCTTAGGAAAGAAAAGTGGTAAACAAGAGGTTTCAGAGATTCACAGCTTTCAAGGCCAGGAGTAATCTCCCAGGGACATTCACTCTGCAATTTCGCTTCTCCACTAATCGTGGAACTTTTATCAGAACATTTTCCATATGCAGGATGATCACATCCTCTCTTAACCTGCTCTGCAGTAAGCTGGACACATCTCCTGAGCCTGTTTTCAAGTAGCGTATTTTCCTGGTTTGGATGTGTCCTCTGAACTGCCTCTCGTGTTCCCACATCTTTGATGCACACACCAACACTGGTGGTATTTAAACAGTGACCACATCAGTGCTCTGTGTGCCCTGGCACTCTTTCTGCATTTTGACACTGGACTTTGTACACTCCAGGGAAGTGGCATGAAAATAAGCTTGGGAGGGTCCCACAGGGTCTTCAATGGGCTTTTTTTACTAAGGTGTGAAAGGATTCTCACTCACCAACCTAAAAAAAAGCAGTCTGAATTTGCTCATCACTTGCTACTCCGTGGAATAGTTTGGATATCTTTTCTGATCTGTCTCAGAACTACTGGCTTCTATCTTTCTAGTGTGATGGAAACAGAGTGCATGTTCTTTACTTACAGAGTTGGAGGCAGGAAAAAAATTAAAGTGGAGTCAAGGACAGTTCTGGTGTAAAAGTCACCACCCTCTGCCTTGTTGTACAACCTTCCATACCCTTTTTTCTCACATTTTAGGTGCATTTCTCCAGCTTCCTTGCAGCCCTGGACCAGAAAGATGGGGCAAGGATGTTGTAAGGGATGATCTTTTAATCCCACTTTGATTACTGCTACCCATTCTCATGGTTTCTTTATGCCCTCGAATGTGTCTTGCCTCTGAATATCTGTGGCTTCTTTTTAATTCTCTGTTGCATTAATATTGTAATAATAGGAGTAAAATACTTAAAAGGAGATTTAAATGACTGGGTTTTTTCTTTCTAGAAGAAAAGCATGTCTAATTTGCCCTGCAGATGTGTCTGATGAGGTTTAAAACCTTTCTTTGATTGATAATATATCTGGAAGTTCTTAATGCATTCAGCATTTCACGTCACTTAGTTTTGAAAGCTTTTAGATAGCAAATATGAAATGAGTGGAGAATTGGCTTGTTTTCCACTGAAAATTACAGGAAATGGGATTTTTTTTCCCATTTTTACTTTCAAAGGTGACAATACTTTCTAATGTGAAGCCATACTGTCATTATATCAGCGGGAGCTCTGCAAAAAACCCAAGCTCATCTTGGCTATAGCAGAGTGTAAGTCCATTTTCTATTTGCCGTGAAACAGTTTCTGTCTGCTAGTAGGAGACATTTTACATGGTTGAGACCATCCTGTTGTTAACGCAGGTATCCTCTGAACTGATGAAGAAAAAGAAAGTACTGCAATAGGCGCGTATTTCTTTCCCCTGGAATCAAGTCATTGTTAGAGAAACATAACGTGTCAAATTATATATTGCTAAATTTTTAGAAGCAATTACAGTGACTTCAGTTTCAGTCTGACAATAACGTATCTGTCAATTTTCCTCACTGTCTTCATGTGTTCAGAACCTCGTGCTTGTATTTGAATTTTTTTTATTAACAAAATGTCAAAGGATGGATGTTTTTCATTTCAAGGTACCTCCCGCTGCAAAAACAAAAAATCAAACAGACGAGCCCTGTGTTAAAATAGCTGCCAGGTCCCCCAAAGCACTTGGACGTTTGTATTATTGTTTTT
This sequence comes from Phoeniculus purpureus, assembly GCA_028565055.1. NCBI lineage: Eukaryota > Metazoa > Chordata > Aves > Bucerotiformes > Phoeniculidae > Phoeniculus > Phoeniculus purpureus. Next base: position 6,193 of record JAOXOE010088792.1, read on the forward strand.
TCTTAATTAGAAAGATAAAGGCTAATTTGTATTTGTAGATTAAATGCTGGGAGGGCTGGCTGCTAGGTGAACTCTACCTGAAAGGTTTTGTTCTTGACATGCTTTCCAGGGAAAGGTCACCCGTCAAATAAAATACATTAAAATACTTTGAGTGACTTCCTGTCTTATGGAAAATAACCAGGATTTGGCAGAGAGTGGAAAACAGAAACTGTAGCAGTCGAAGCAAAGCAGGAAGGGGAAGCCAGTGGTGCAGTATCAAGTGCATGGCAGGTGGCTTGGTTGCCCTGATTCTTCAGTATAACTCCCACTGAGGTCAGTGTGGACTGTTTGACAGTTCCTTGGTAAAGAACATGTTCCACTACACTGTCCTACCTATCAGTGCTGCTAATTGGAAGCCCTACAGCTGATGACTGATCTAGATCAAAGTCTTCAACTCACAGGTAGCCTAGTGTAATCTTGGAAGAGTTTCCTAGAGCAAAATCTGGAAAACCACAACAGAGCTGGATGGAAGCAGACAATCGGCAGATAATGATCTGAAAATACCTGTTTGTTAGTACAAAACGTTTACCACCCTTTGTGAATGGACATGGTGTGTATTTTCTTCTTGTGAAGAAACAGAACTGACTAGAGATCAGCTGTTGCCACAGTAGTCTATGGTAAAACTCTACTGTCTTCACAGGGGAGGAACTAAGCCAGGCACAGCTACTGTTTTAGTAAGATGCTGGATTTCCTACAGTAACACAGAGTTCTAAAAACATGCCACGATGAATGCACCTTGAAATACTCAATAAGCGCTTTTGAATACTTGACCGCGTGGTCTCTCTTCAGTCGGAACATCCTCCAGTACAGAAGGGCCAGGCAGCGGTAACTAGAACAAAAGGAAGAAAGGAAGTTAAAGCATGTCCTGTGAGCAGAAATCCCAATGAATTACCTAACATTCTCACAGCACGGAAGTCAGACTTGTGCTTATGGTTTTTATAATCATTTATTTACAGTACTTCCCACTTTGCTATGGATTCAGGAGCAAGGCAGCCAGGACAGGTCATACTGACAGATGCTGCCAATGAGGTACTAAGCAAAATGTACTCTGAAGCCTTTGCATGGTTCATTTCTGAGGCCTTGACTCTCACTTGGAGTCTTGGGACCTAACACGTGCATTTTTCAGAAATTTCTTATTGCAAATGCAAAAGCAACCTTTTGGAGTATCTTACCCTGGGACTTTATTACAAACACCTGGAGCCTATATAATAAACTACAGTTGTCCTGGGTATATTTTGTGTACACCCAGAAATCTATTCAGCCGCTGGAGATAGCTGGGAAACAACGAAACCTCAGATCGACATCTTTTCACTGGCCAAGCTCCTTTGTAAGAGATTTTATTGGAGCCTGGATGCTATTTCTAGGCCACCTGCTCAATTTGTTCCCCAGAGGACACCAGCACTGGGCTGAAAAACTCAATGTCCTGTACTGAGGCTGCTTGCCCTCATGCTCCCCTTTAGGCAGCAGGGAGCTGCACACCTTTAATGCTGTGAAATTAAATGAGAGTAATAGCTGTTAACTATAATTACACATCACAATAACTGATAATCTGCATTCAGGACACACCAACTCTTTTCTTCCCTAGAGGCTTTAGGTGCACTGGTCTGTTTTCCGAGTGAGTCAAGACTCCCCACCACCTTTTCCCAGAGAGCTTTTTAATGGGCCAGCGTGGAATTGCCCCGGGGGTAACACAGCTTTCGAAACCAACACCCAGCGTGTTTTGCTCTTTCTTTGACAGCACAGGACTTATTTTTAAAAGCCACATTGAGTCTCGGGGTCACCCTGAAACACCCGCAATTCTCTTAAGTCTGGAAGCGCAGGTTGCTCCCCGTCTCCCCAAGCCCAGGAGCTGCCCGAGCCTCAGCAAACCTCTCGCATGAGCAAATCGCTCTTGGAGAAAAGAATACCGGGCAGGATTTCTCAGCGTGGCCGGGAACGGAGGGTGAACTCCTGCCGCCGGCCGCTGGAGGACAGTGTCTCCTCAGGAGAAGCGGAGCCGGGAGCCGCCTGGCAGCGAGCCCGGCGGGCGCGGGGAGCAGCCGGGGGATGCGGTGGCCTCGCAGCCACCATCACTCTCCCTCTGTCACCTTCACAGGTACAGCACATATGCAAATGGTGTCAACTCATCTGCTGGCTGGCAGACGGTGAGTTAAGATTGCTATTCATCGCCCGGAGAAGGCACCGTCTGCTTTCCCTCTCGCTGACCTTTCTCGCTGAAAGCAGATGCAGCGGCCCCGTGAATTTGGATGTGGTTCTGTAGGCACCGAAGCGCTCCGGCGGTTCTCAGCAGCCCTTCTGTAAAATGTGGCTTTATTTTACCTTATTTTTAAACCCACCTAAGCGCTTTTAAGGCGGTCGCCATCAGTGTGTTCCTTGCACAGCAAACCAGCGACAAAGAAAAGGCACTATGTATATAAAGAAAACCACCTCCGAATATTTAGGTGGGGTTTTTAATAGACAAATGCTTAATTAGGGCTCCTTATTTATGGCGGCTAAAGATGCATTTAATTTGAATTTTTAACAGATGGTTAATAGATGTTAAAAACACACTTGCTGATTGTAAATGTCCACTTACTAAGAATCAGTAACCATGTAATAGGTATTTTATGTATTAACTACACAGATATGAAATTAAAATTTGAGTTTAATAACATTTTAGTATTTTGCTAGCGACCAGCAATCGTTCTACAGAAAGTAAGGTGCACGCATATATCTCTCTAGAGATCTCAATTTGGAAGGTAAGCCAACAGGCTTAATTATCTCCATTGCTGCGTCTCCCTTACTATAATGTAAATATAATTTATGGTTACTGAGCCTAAAATGTCAGCCACAGAAGAAATTACCGAGCTGTTGGTACAGAAGTACATCACTCATAAAAACAACAAACCATCAGGCATTTAAAAATTAATTACGCTGACATACCATAGCTGACCTGTCACAGTCAATAAGTATGAATTGCTTATTTACAGAGACAGAACGCAGACCTGGTACAGTGATACAAGGGCCGGACCTTCCTGGAGCAGAAAGTATTCACTTAGTTTCAATGGACAGCAGAATCCTATCTGTCTGTGTCCAGCATCTGATTTTCAAGAACAGACTCGCTGCAAGAAAGAAGCCTTTTGAGGAAATCTTGGTCTACTAACCATAATGCGGCCAGCTGTTTGTCTTCTGCCGTGGCACTGGGGCCCGAGTGTGTTTTTAGTCTCACTGCGTACCTTAAACAAAAGGAAAAAAGCCGACATGAGCTAACTGAGACAGCTTTATATGACTGATCAGAGAGATAAGCTGACCAATGTCATTTGATTTGTCACCCATACATATTTGCTCAAGTTACTAGACACACACCCGCTTTTTTCTAGTAGAGTTTCAGAGCTGTTTTGCCATCAGCAGTGCCTCCCTGTTCTTTTTAAACAGCAGTAACTCCCTTGAACATCCGCCAGCCCAGAGGGGAGCCTGGCCAGTGAGGTGATGCCGTCCTACCAAAATAACCTCTGCTGCTGTGGGAGACCCAGTTACACAGAGTTCATGCAGAAAGGTTTTCATGGTGTTTGAAGGGAGACAGCCTGCCTGGAAGCTGGTGCTGCCCTCACCCTGCCAGTTCTGAACATGTCTACACAGATTTGCTTCTCGAAGCAAAGCACAGCAGAGGGGGGAACATGTGGCTCAGAGCTATTTTTGCTCATATGACATTACATTCAAATTCTATAAATATTAAACATCCACGGTGGTAGCACTGCTGTTTCAAGAGTGTATGTGCTATGCAATCACAAATTAGTTTCTGGAAACCTCAGCTTCCAGCTGAATACCTGAACAATGGACAAGGTAAGGACAAGACACAGAACTTCTGGGCTCGATTCCAGAAAAATACCTGCTCCCCATAGTTAGCTGCTTGTGTTTTTTCATATCTTTGCTTTCAAACGTGAGTCCTGACATCTGTGCAAAGATTCGGTATGAACATTTTGCTTCAACAGGCACACCTAGCCAAACCACTTATTTTTCTGAGCTGCAGCAAGTGAGATCAGCAGCATTCACACTGCAACACAACTTGAGCTAGACATGTTCTTGAAAACTATGGATCTGCAAGCCAAATTAATTTCCAGAGTTTGGACCGTATATTTACTATTATGAGAAAACACAAGGCAGACATAGAAGGGCTTTCTGGCTTTTGAAAAAGAAAAAGGGAAGAACTACAGAGAGATAGGAAGTACTATCCTCTTACTGAAAAAAACCTAATTATTTTAATGACTTTCCAGTCAGAAAGCTGGCCTCAATCCATTGAAATTTGTGAGAAGACAGCCCTAAGTACAATAAAATGTCAATGGAATTGTTAACATGCGAGAGACTCTTCACATCATCTCCAAGTCGAAAAGAACTGCAATTGTTTTAGAAGCTTTGCTTCATTGTGAATATGATTAAAAATTAAAGTGCTTTACTTCCAATGAACTTAGCCTTAACGAGAGCTGCGTGTTTGGCTGTCCTGGAGCATGATGCCATGACCACTGACAGTGTGGCTTTCTCTGTTTGTGTTACTGAGCTTGCACTCTTGCAGAGAGAGTCACTCAGCTGCTGGGATGATATTGACCTTTGTTTACTGACACTGTCAATAATGTTAACAGCACCAACTCTAATGGAGAAGAGGACTTAAGAGACAAACTCTCTTCACAGGAACTGTGTGTGGGACTGAATTCTAAACTGTCCTGTTGGAGAGCCATAGCAGTGACTAAATGTAGAGACAGCATGAGCTGAACTGCTTTTGGGACTCTACTATCTATAGTAGAAGCACACACACCAAGTGCAACTTGAGTGTCCATTACTGTTCACATCTTCTTTCAGATAACCTGCACAACTGCAGTCTTAAACATAGTGCAACCTTTTGCCAACAATCACTCCAGAAGCATGTTTTGGTGTTGTGTAATACTATTTTTCTCTTTTGGGTAGCACAGAACTTAACATTGTGAAGAAACTCCTGAAGTGACTTGCAACTCAAGCAGTGTAAAAGCTTTGGGTTTTTAACTTAGCTTTCTACACAGTTTCCTGGATTAGTTCCCGGAGAAATCACAGGTAATATGCACATACTATGTATGAGTGATCAGGCACGTGGGAGGACCTCACTTCTCCCCTTTCCCCGTCTCTAGGGAATTAAGTGATAATGTAGATGTTGCACAAAGTAACCCCAGAGGTCATCTCCTCCTTTCCTACCTGATGAGTTCAACTGTTTCCGAATACATCGTATACGGGGATTTAGATTCCATTGGGCCCTGTTCCATTGCATTTCCACACTCAATAAACGATAGTGCCGCTTCTGCATAATTCAGTGCCTTTCCAAACTTTTCCACCTAGAGGGAAAAAATAAGGACACAGAGAAATAGTGTAATCATCAAGATACGGTTACATTTGATGGGATTTTCTCAACGTGAATTATAACTTGACACAAGCTGATATATCCTCAGATTCACATTTTTTTCCTCTGACAAAGCTAAAATCCATCAAACCCTGTGCATCAGTGAAATACATAAGATACAGAAAGGAGACCTGGAAAAGCCTAATAAATGCTATTTGGTCCACACTCTTGCATTGACTCTACCTAGGACACTCCTGACAGGAGTGTATTTATAAGGATATATATAACTATATGTCCTAAGTGACAGTGCATATGCAAATATGCATGTAATAGTCATATGTGTGCACATACATACCACTCATCTGCTCCCAGAATGTCATTTTTCACATGCATAGAGATGAACCATGCTAACACCTCTCTGTCCTGACTTCTCTTTCCTTCAGTAAGAACTCCTGTGGTAAATAAAGCTCGTTAACTGACTAGATGCATTTGGTTGAAATCTGATGCACCTGGTGAAAGTTTAATGGACCTTATTGTTTTCCAAGGATTAAGATTTTAAATAGCAGCTCTGGAATGGCACACTGGCTTCCATCTATTTTAGGTTCTTATATGACTCCCATTGTGATCATACTGAAGAACTCCACAAACTTTTTATTATATTCCTCTCCCTGATGCTCTTGGGTGGGTGGAACTGATATCATCTCAGTCTCGCAGATGGGAGACCAAGGAGCAGAGAGACAAGTAATTTACAGGCTGCTTACTCTAAGTGCCTGTGTTAGGTGTTGTAGTGCCAAAGTAAGAGGCATTGAGCCAAGTAAGGTTATTCAAAGTGCCTGGAGACACTCTGGCAATTCCTTCAGGATCCCTACAGAGTCAAAGAGAGAGAAGCAGCACCTGTGAAAGGTGATTCACGAGCTCTAAGCAAGGTGCTGGTCCACTGTGTAGGAAAGCTGAACGTGACACTTCAGTCATCTAATACTGATGAGGCTATTTAAACTGTGCCTAAGTGACTTTCATGCAGGAAACTTATGCCAGAGCAGAGAATAATACTTGCACCTCCTGTTTCTGGGAGTCTACCATAAAAACATTTCTCTTCAGGCTAAGAATTTCCTTTGCATATTAAGTAAGCTCTTCCATCCTGTTTAAAGCAACACACTAAAATGCACCGTTTGTACTTCTCCACAACATTGTCTGATTTAAGATTCACTTTAGAGTACTGTGGAACTGCATAAACCATGGGAATTTGCACTAATAAACTCAGGTAGAGTGTAAACCTTGGTGTTGGTGCCCTAAATTAAGGATCTGCTTCTGCTTCCTTGGCCTTTTTACATTTTGCTGAGCTGAGAAAAAGGTGAAGAAACAGGCTCTGAGGTACCTTCTTCCATTCCTGCTGCCGTGACAGAGCCAAGGAAGGACTGTAGCTACTCCCATCTGCAAGGTGGCCACATTAATGCAGGGTTCCACCCCATAGATTGCATCTCCATCCTAAAGCCCTAATGGTTTTAAGGCTGCATTAGCTTACTTGTAGTGCTGGACAAACCCAGCTTTGGAGAAAACTGTGAGATGGCTGGAGCGCTGCCTGCTTTGTTCATCCATTTGTTTCAAAAGATGAGGATCTCTTTGGTGCTCCGTACAACCTCAGAATCCCCTTTTTTCACAGGCTGCATTTTTAATGCAGGTCAAAGCCAGGGCCAAGAATCTGTTTGCCACTGGAGTTCCTTGTGCGCAAGGTGCTGCTGATTGTGTTAGAAAATATTGACGACGAAACAAGGATTCTTTTGGCACCAAAGACCCAAAGCTCTTTAAAAAATGTACAAATACCTAAGCCACCAGACCAAATCTGGGATACAATTATAGGTGCTAGCCAGGTAGTTAAACTGAGAACACAGGCATGCGAATCCCTTACACAGCCTCCATTACCATAGTTACTAATTAAAGTAAAGGAATAAATGGAAAGTTTTATTTATCCAGTAATCCTTTCCCTTATTTATTTATTTATCCAGATAAATAAAGGTTTATTTACCCAGCTATCCTCTATCTCAGTAAGTCATTATTTGTTAAGTCCTAGTTTACTGGGCTATGAACATTTGATTATATAAACATTTCTTAATTTAACAAGCCTAGCCATGCTTATAATAGATTTTATAATTACCCCAGCAATACTGCACTGATGAAGAAACTGCATTACAAAAATAATTTGGAACAACATAACTGGAAAGAAAATGTTCTCACCATTGCGTCTGCTTTATGCTTCTTCCGTTTAGCTTCCTGCATAAAGTAATCTGCATTGTGTGGCCTGCCAGGGGAAAACAAGAACACGTTTTATTATTTTTCTGAAGAGCAGAATATTTTCAAGTTATTTTTCCCTTATTTGAAACCGGATTCACAAACATTTTTTACGAAGAAAATACACCTATCACGTCACCACGCACCATTTCCAAGCTGCTGCCTGTGGAGACAACGGCACTTACGGCTGTTCTCATTCTTGAGGAGTCAGTGATTCAAAGCAAAAGAAAGCTAATAAAATGTAGTTTTATGGATTATATAAACTGCTTCCCAAATTCGTGCAGTTTTGATCTGCAAAACGGATGCAAGCATTAGGTGGAACAAGTTATTCCGTCTTCTCCTCTGCCTGGTGCTTGCTTGCCTCTTTTTCTCCCCTTCTCTGTATGCTGTCATTTGCCCTGGCCTCTCCCTCATCTCAAAACAAGTGTGTGTTTAATCTCTCCACTTTGAAAACACACATCAAACCGCTTGCTTCCACAACTACGATTTCACTCCTCTTCAACCTCTTATCTACGAGCACGCTGAGAGTGCTGTTTACTTTTGCTGCCTGGAGTTCAGCTCTGACTTGGGGCTTGGCTGCCTCCTGCAATTCCACTCACGTTGCTCACGCCAATTTCTCCGCTGATCTCTCCTCAAACAGATCTCTCCATCCCTTCCATAACCTGCCTGACCTACGGACTGCAAGGCACAAATCCAGCTGCTGGCTCTGTGATCAGATTCACAAATCTGTTTCTGATCCAGGCTTACCCACTTCCATTCAAATTCCACGCACAAACTGACGTCTCCTTGGCAACATCTGGTCACCACCTCCGTGAGCTCCTCACGGCAGACGCAAGGCGCTCCATCTCCTCCCGTAAAATCTTCCCGTTACACCTTTCTCAAGTCGCTGAGGAGAACAGGCATTTGCCACAGAATTATAGAATCACCTGGGTTGGAAGAGACCTCCAAAGGTGATCCAGGCCAGCCCCCTGCAGTGCGCAGGGACGGCCTCAGCTAGGCCTTGTCAAGCCTCGCCCTGAGTATCTTCAGGGACCGGGCCTCAACTGCCTCCCTGGGCAGCCTGTTCCAGTGTTCAACCACCCTCACGCTAAAGAACTTCTTCCCAACATCCAATTTAAATCTGCCCTTCTCTAATTTGAAGCTGTTGCCCCTCTTCCTATCATTACAGGCCTTCATCAACAGTCCCTCTTGTGGGCCTTCTTGTAGGCCACCTGCACGTGCTGGAAGGTTGCTCTCAGGCCCTCTGGAGCCTTCTGCTCTCCAGGCTGAACAAACCCAGCTCCCTCAGCCTGTCTGTGCAGGAGAGGTGTTCCAGCCACCTGATAGTTTTCGTGGCCCCCCTCTGGACCTGCTCCATCAGGTCACAGATCATAGAATCATTAGGGATTGGAAGGGACCTCGAAAGATCATCTAGTCCTATCCCCTTACCACAGCAGGATCACCTAGATCCAGTTGCACAGGAACATATCCAGGAGGGTTTTAAATGTCTCCAGAGAAGGAGACTCCACAACCCCCCTGGGCAGCCTCTTCCAGTGCTCTGTCACCCTCACTGGGAAGAAGGTCCTTCTCATATTGGTGTGGAACCTCCTATGTTCCAGCTCACACCCCTTGTCCTATCACTAGGTGCCGCTGACCAGAGCCTGGCTCCATCCTCCTGACACCCGCCCTTCACATATTTATCAACATTAATGAGGTCACCCCCCAATCAGAACACCATGGCAGCTGATTTTGTCAAGCTTGGAAACACCCCCCAAATAGTGATTTCTTGGAGCTAATGAACTTTTTCCTGGGATCAAGGTGGGCAAAACTCCCAGGAATTTTCAGACACTGCTTGTCTATAACAAGCACAGTGGAGTGAGGGAAGGGGAGAAAAGAAAGCTCATTTCTGAAAAGAAAGGAATAGTCAGGAACCTCTAATCTGGGAGATAAGGCATGAAAGAAAACCTGGGGGGAAAGTCTCAAGAAGGATTTGAAGGAAGATGTGGTATGGCCAAAGGGAGAATCATAGAACATTAGGGATTGGAAGGGACCTCGAAAGATCATCCCGTCCAATCCCCCTGCCACAGAGGACCATATAGATAAGAAAAGAGATCTCAAGTTTTACAGGATAATGCATCCCTTAGGGTACTAACTAGCCTTCCATGAAGCAACCAGGGTAGAAGTGGAAGTAGAATCAAGCAAAAGGCACTTCGACAACGCTCTACCCTCTCACACAGCGCTAATGGAAACTGCTCTAAGACTGCAGTAGTAATTGCAGCAGTGTGTACAGTGGTAGCTACACACCCAAATACCACCCACAGAGAGCCTGAAGCCAGTTAATCAGCTGTCTCCAGTAGATATAAACAAATGAAAACTATTCCAGTTACTTCTGAAATGATCAGAAGAGATGTTGCATGGTTAGAAACCTGTGCTGCATCTCAGGCTCTTCTCTGGGGACATTTAAAACCCACCTGGATATGTTCTTGTGTGACTCTGTCTAGGTGATCCTGCTGTGGTGGGGGGAATTGGACTGAGTGATCTTTCAAGGTCCCTTCCAATTCCTAATGCTCTGTGATTCACAGACACCTGAAGGCTGTTCCATTTTACTAGCTACAAGTTCATCAGGTGCCACCTAGCACCTCACTTCCCCTCCCCAGCTCTTCTTGGCTCTGTCCCAAAGGATTGTGGCAGAACACAGCCTTCCACTTCCACAGCTCCCAGCACAAATCCAAACTGCGATACACATGGGGATACAGGTCAGACAAGGGAAATCTGTCATCGCATTAAGAATCTTTTGCCTTAGGAGAAAAAGCAGCAGTCACTCCCCCATCCCCTTGAGGCACACTAATTTAACAGCAGCTAAAAATAAAAAGGAAAGCAGCCACCCAAAGATCAAGGGAAATGCTTAGGCTCTCTCAATCCTATTCCTCTCCCTTAAATTCATATTGAGGTCTATGGAGCACGAAAACCTCATTAGAGGTTAAGAGCCTAAGTATTTAATTTGAGCCACGATCCCCCAGGCAAATTCTTACACTCTCCTTTCAAAACAGAAAGGGACACATAACCTACTGCCTTCATTTTCATTTCAGTTAAGATTTACTGATAACTACGCATCCAGCGCAGAGGAAATGAGAAGAGCACCAACCTGATAAGCACGTCATCAGTCCCAAGGCAAGCATAGCACCAGCCAGCACCGTCAGGCGGTTGTAGCGCATCGCCATGATGGCTGCAATGAAGAAGGTCTTGTCCCCCAGTTCGGATACGATGATGACCGATATAGCAGCCACAAACGCATGGATAAAGCCCAAATTAGTCTTGTCAGCTGGCTCTTCATTGACAAGGTGAACTGGAGCAACTGTTGAGGATCCCTTCTGTAAGGGGGAGTGGTGGGGAACAGAAAAACAGAACAAACCCCCCAGTAGTTACTCTGGCTGGAATGGTCAGTTCACAGAATCACAGAACATTAGGGATTGGAAGGGACCTCAAAAGATCATCTAGTCCAATCCCCCTGCCGCAGCAGGATCACCTAGACCAAGTCACAAACAGCTCAAGTGCTAAATTAAAGGTATTATTCTTTCATGTGTTCATGCTTTTTCCCCTCAAAAGATTAGTTGCTGCCATTGGAATGGATTTATTTCCAAAGAAGAACAAATAGACTCAAGTTTGTCATGTTCTTGAAGCCCACTGATCAAGTCACTAGCTGGTTTCTTGATCTGGTAGCTGGGTCAAGACAGTGGGGGAGGACTACTGCAGACTTGGGAGAAATTGAACTTTTCCACAAGAGCTTAAAAACACTTTAATGTTGGACCCAAAATGAAGCTTAATTGTTTGTGGGAGGTTTGGTTCTGTCTTGTTTTACTTTGCTCTCAATGCCTACTCAAAAGGAAAGTTCAAAGGGCGTCTTTTTGAACTGAACTCTCACGCCTTCATTTGTATTTTCTTCTGGCTGAAGGTTTCTCTTTAATTCATCACAAATCTGAGTCTAATTTCTGCCCTCTCAGAGCATGTGTTTTGGAGAAAATAACTGAGTTGCTTGGCTGTAACTTTGAATCCTGCATTAGCCCAACACAAAGAAGCATCTCAAACCTGCAGGAAATCACCCCTCTGATGGCAGTGATCAGAGGACAGTCCTGCTCTTGCTGACCAACAGGTGTCAGTCCCAATTTCAGTCACTCCTGCCCAACCACTCCTGCTAAATATATACTCCAAGCAGCTAAATAATACTCCGAGTAGCTAAATATTAATCTGGCACTAAGGAAAGAAGCCTTTTGGCAAAATACTACTAATCAGAGAACATCCTTCCCCTTTTCCCATGTGCCCTGATGTAGGTGATCCTGCTTGGGCAAGAGGGTTGGACTAGATGATCTCTAGAGGTCCCTTGTGACCCCTAAAATTCTGTGATTCTGTGACTCTTCCAAGGAGTGGAAATGGGGAACTTCTTCCATGCCCTCTGAAGACCAGGTTGCAAAGGTCAGTCCATGTGCAGAGCTGCTGTCCTCCTTCAGGTAGCTCTGGACATACATTGAGAGCTCCAAAATGAGGAAATAAAAGGTTTGATTATAAGCACTAAATTTCTATTATAGTTTTAATCTCTTTCCTATCACCAGGCTCTATTTCCTGAAAACTGCCTCGTAAAAATAGTAGCCCTATCAAGTCTTGCGTATTATGTCTAAGACGTGCTGATTTGGCCCCATACCTCCCTGGAGACAGGAGATGCAGCAACACCTAGCCCAAAGCCCTAGCCCTGTGCTGCCTTGGACCACCCTGCTGTCATGTCAAACAGCCAAGCTCTTCTCTACCAGCTTTTATCCTTTTCATTTCGGGTTGCCCAGGGAGGTGGCTGGGGCTCCATCCCTGGAGGTGTTTAAGGCCAGGCTGGATGGCGCTCTGGCCAGCCTGGTCTAGGGTGGGGTGTCCCTGCCCATGGTGAGGGGGTTGGAACTGGATGATCAGGTGGTACCTTCCAGCCCAGAGTCATTCTGATTCCATAACTTCTCCAGTGAAGTGATCCTGCTGTGGCAAGGGGATTGGACTAGATGATCTTTTGGGGTCCCTTCCAATCCCTGGTGATTCTGTGATTCATTTAGTGCCCAGTTCTCTTCCAGAAACATCTCCTCTGCAACTGGAGGTCATGATGCAGAGGTCATCCACAGAAAGCCCTTAGAGTCTGTCTATGTGACATGCCACCATCTCGGTGTTCAGCCTGAAGAGGTTTTTGGGTGTTTCATTAAGGTCAGTAATTCTCCTGGACCCCTTAACACCGCTATTGCTGACGGAACCACTTAACTGCCTTCCTGCTCACCTTCAAAAACTCCAAGCACAACAAAATAAAAAGCAAAAGGATACTTGGGGATGAAGGTCTCCATTTCCCCAGGTCCTCCTGCTGAGGAGGTAAGTACCAAGATTTATTTACACATCACACTAGTCCCTGACAGTTGCTGACAGTCCCCATGGATATCAGTTCTGGCCTCAGGAAAACTGGCTTCTAGCTTGAGTTTTCCTGCAAAGTTCTTTTGGGCAAGTCCTTTAATTTGTTGGTATCTCAGTTTGCTGACAGCTGAGTAGGGATAACAATTGCTTTTCCCACTCCCTTGTACCGTGCAGACTTTAGCCCCCTGGGACTGGGGCACACACAGGTGCCAGAGGCAGCAGCAGCCCCGATGCTTCAGGAGCTCTACACCCCACTCCTGCAAAGTCACACTGTATGTCCATACTCTTTATATAACAAACAATAAAGCTTCTCTGAATTAAAGAGCTAGAAAACACACAAGGAAGAGGACTAACAAATTCTAAAACCCACGGTCCTAGAATTCTGTGTTCAAACAGTCAGAGATCTGAACTTCCACCCTTTTCCAAAGAGCAATTTTCATCTCTTGTCAGCCAACAATATTTGAAAAAAAACCCCCACAGCTTTGCTGCTACAAATATTATTAATATTAATAATATTAATAGTATTAATAATATTAATAATTATTAATAATGCAAATATTATTAATATTAAATATTCATTAGACTATTTGAATATTTGAAAATAGCTCATATACACAAATAATCACAAGGGTAGACCTCCACCTCTCACACACACTAAGGTTTATCTCGCCAGGTCAGTATTACATCACTTCTGTTGATTTTTATAGAACAACTATTTTTTGTCTACAAGAATCTTAATTTGCTTATTAAAAATATTCTGTAGAACAAATAAAACATGCATTCAAGTCCTATCAAATGAGACATACAGTATTACTTTAAAGGGTAGACAGCACCTTTCTTTCCTTAATACAAAGAATTTAGACCATTGAAGAGGAAAGGACAAAAGTATTAAGTTAATACAACTCATATTCCTTTTCTTGAGGAAGAAACACTGCAGGACTAATTTTCTCAAATCCCAAAAGAATGAAAACTCTTTTCCCCCCTCTTTCTCAATGCAATTCTCATTCTTTTGATGAGTTAGAAATACTGTAATTTCCTTTTTCATTATGGGCTGAATTATAAACACAGGCATAAGTTCCTGGGGATTACATGGTGACAGGACAAGGGGCAGTGGGTGTCAGCTGGAACACAGGAGGTTCCGTGTAAATATCAGAAGGAACTTCTTCACAGTGAGGGTGACGAGGCACTGGAACAGGCTGCCCAGGGGGATTGTGGAGTCTCCTTCACTGGAGATGTTTAAAACCCACATGGATATGTTCCTATCCAACTTCATCAAGGTGATCCTGCTGTGCCAGGGGTATGAACTAGATGATCTTCCGAGGTCCCTTCCAATCCCTGGTGTTGTGTGACTCTGTGAACAGAAAGGCACAGAAACTACACGTGGCAAATCCAAACTGTTCACACACAGAGGGGACAGTGCTGCTGGAGCAGAGGTTGGCCATGAGCCCCAAAACAGCTGGCCACCACCTCTCCTGCCCCTCAGCTCACAGGAGTCTGCAAATTCTTCATTTCTCAGACTGAAAAGCAAAGACTTGTCTCCTTTCCGATAACGCTGCTGCTGCCGCTCCCTTGCCGAGCCCTGCCTGTGTGCGCTATCTCACGCTGATCCAGCGCCTCAGACTCTGAAAGCTGGAAACCTGCCCGTGCATCGCTCTGGTTTCTGTCGCTGCACTGAGCTCACAGTCACGGTGTTTGTGTGTGTGGCATTAAAATTTCTCCTTCTTGATGAGATTATCTCAGAACTTTTCACCCCAAAATGTGTCTGAAGGCTTGAATGTGGGCTCTGAACTACCACTCTACAGAGCCCTCTTTTTGCCAAATTATAACTGCTGGCTGCAGCACTGCGCCTGAGCGGCACTGTGTCAAAGCTCTCATTATTTTAGTATCACACTCTGCAAAAACATTAGCAGGAACAGTAGAAACGTGCTGCCTCCTTCATGGACAGAGCCACCAGTTTTCTAATGAGTTCAGTTTCTGTCTGAAGGCAAATCCCTCAGTATTATTTGACTTGTGGTTCCTTTCAGCAAAGGAGAAATCTCAGGAAACTCATCAGTGCATCACCAGCCCCCATCAAGGAGTACAGAGATGATCTCGAAGAAGTGATTATTTGGGAAAGAAAGAAAAGACAGTAACAGAGACTAACCAACATGGTGAGACCTGCCTGCCAGCTGTGCTGGCTTGTACGAGGCTGAGGAAAACCTTTCGAGCACCTTCACTGACACACATCGCCGGCCAAATTTGCACACCCCGAGAGGTCCTATTCACACCGCACCTTTATAAATAGGACAAAGCCAGAAGCTGCTTTTTTACCCCTAGGACATACAGGCTGTCCAATATTCTTTTCAGGTTTGCAAATAAAGAGATCGATTTGTTTCACAAGCCTGCTACTGGAAAGATGCTCTTGCTCTTCAGGATAAAGAGCAAAGATCCTCTGCAAAGAGCAGAATAGTTTTGTGAAAAAAAAAACCCAACGTGATGGTAGAAATAGTCACGCACGCGTATCCCCTCTGAGCCTTTCAATTTGCAGAAGTCTAATTAGGGAAGACTTAACGTATGGCATACGTAAGGAAGCTGAAACTTTGAAGAAAATATGCTGGGTACCACTTCGTTCATGCTTCATTAATAGAGAACAGAATGTCTCCAGACTTTCTGTAACATATGCACGGAGTGATTTCAAACCAGACTGAGACTCCTCTCAAATGAGGGTTATAACACACTGAGGCAATAACGATGCATTTTTTTTATTGCTTTTCTTGTAAAGTTGTTTCCATGTTCCGCTAGGACAAAGTTATTTGTCATTTTTGCAAAGCGTAACTTGTTACTCTGATGGATTTTAGGACTTTTCCATTTCAGATATCGATTCAAGGTTGAGTGTAGCCTACAGCAGAGCTGAGCTTGGAGAATCAGAGTGCAAGAGGAAGACTTGTGTTTTCCTATAGAAATTAGATCTTTCCATGCAAATTAGAGACAAGAAAATGAAGTTTTGATTCATCTTCTGAATCATCGATACCGTGAGGGCCTCTGTGCCGTCAGATCTCACGAAAGCAAATGGGAATTGTAGCTCTTCTGCATCTGCTTGTCTTGCTCAGGCTGCGAACAAAGCAGTTTGTTCACTGGGCAGGTCTGAAACAAATGCAACCTTTACAGTGCGTAGCAAAGACTATCAACAAGCCAGCCATGTGGCCTCTTTTGTCTTCGAATGCAAAAACGCCGCTCTAGTCATTAGTTCTCTGCATGGAGGGGCCAGGCTGCGGCAGTCTGGGCAAGAGAAATAACTGCCCTGGTACTGACAAATGGGGCAAATATATCTGCAGAACTGAAGAATTTCCCTTTTCATATCCATTTCCAGAAGGAATCAGATAGAAGCAATTCCCTGGATGATCTTTCACCGAACACAATCTTTCTCTATGTGGGCAAAGGGGAATCAAAATGATCTCCTGAGTATAAAATATTTGACAGTAAGACAATCTGGGGGAGAACATTTGCCCGGGAGATTAAAGAAAAAACTCAGCTAGCTTTGAAAATGCCTGTCTGCTCCTACAGTCAGGTGTTAAATTGCATTGTAAGTATAGAGACATCGACGTTTGCCGACGTTTGCAATTCAAATATCAGCACAGAGCGGAAAACTGAAGCTATTTAAAGGTGTTAGGTGTGGGTTTGTAAGCAGAGGTTTGTGTATCGTTGGATAGCTGTTTATTTCTTGTTAATGTTTATGATGGCCTGACTTTCCACGCGGCGTGGAACATATCTGATGGGTACATGGCACCAAACCGGTGTTTTGCAAATACAGAATGTTTTCATATCTGGCCAGTGAAACAAAAAGTCTTCCTAGAGTGAGCATGCTATTAAAATGCTAATAGACCGTGTGCGAGAAGGTTTGCTCACACCTCAGCAGGAAGCATGCTTACCATTTACAAGGATCTAGTGATGGGTTTTTAATATAAAAGGGTTTCCCTTCCAATGGAGCTGTAAGAACCGTTATAAGAGAGCCGGGATAATGTGATAAACCCCATACAAATGAAGAAAGAAGAAAAGTATATGAAGGGGTAGTGAACTTAATAATGGTGAAATGCAGGTAGAGTTATGAGCATTAAGTATCTACATATAATGTGATAGGAACCCTTGCATGTTTAATGTCCAAAAAGGGAGTGAGTCCAGTGAACTGCTGGTGAGACCCACCATAGATACTGTCACAGCATGCTTCACCGCCATCACAGATTTTAACCTAGTCTGGCATTTGCTTCTGCAGGTCAGCCCTCCAAATGTTCCACTGCTGAGGGACTGGTGAGGTGGTGATGGGGGTTTTGCCCACGTCAGGAGAAGCAAAGAGTAATGAAGAACTGAGGCCACAGCACTGACCAAAATATGTAGCCATGGAGCTTAGGGGCATGGTTTGGTGGTGGGCGTGGTAGAATTAGGTTAGTGATTGGACTCAACAATCTTAAAAGTCATTTCTATGCGAAATGTTTCTGTGATCCTATGAAGTGGGAGGTTCTGTATGTGCAGACATGCCACTGCTATATGCAAGAGCCGGCAGGGCACTTAGCAGAGCTGAGATCAGTTTAAGGTCACAGAGGCACTTTCTCTCGACTGCATGGCATTCGGTGATGAGTAGCCCCTTCCAGACACCAGGGAGTGCGATTAAGAACTGCTGCAGGATGTAACTCTAAGTTCAGGATGAAGAAGAAAATCTTCACGTACCTACCAGTCAGCCACTGGTGAACTCATGAGCAGATCTGGGGGTGACTGGGTTTGCACTGTATCAAATAATTGAATTGGATTGAAGACTGCAGGGTCAAAGAAAGCAGAGAATTCAAGAAGCCTATAAAAACAGAGCCCAGATATGCTGGAAAGAAACAGCCTTCCAGAAATGTAATTAAACAAGCGGGCAAGGAGTGTTTGGGACTGAGATTTCTGTTTAAGCATCTGCTGTTACTTTATTTGTGTATCAGCGTGGAAGACAGCAATCACATGTTGAAAAAGGCCAGAACATTTGCTTTCATTTTGTCTTCTTTTTATCTTTCTTTTTGTTTGGAGAGGTTTTTGGTTCGTTTTTTTTTTTTCATTCATTCTGAACATTGAATAAACATAACATTAACTGGATTGTGTCTGGTGGTCAGTAGGGTGACAGGACTTGAACTCTTACATTAGGAAACAGATTCCTTGAGGAAAACAAATTCTTTGGCTCATATATTCCCAGCTCAGTACAAATAAAATGCACAAACCCAACCCACTGACAAACAGTGTGGAAATTCAAGGATATCTACATAAATCATGTATAAAACACACAATAACCTTAGAAGTTTTTTGCTGTTGTTGTGCATCTACTTTTAGTCAGAAATGTGTGTACAGAAATTATTCTGTGCTAATGTCGGTGCAATCCATCGCCATCAGCTTTACACATTTCCCCCAAATGGCAGAACTCTCCTCCACTGCAGGGAAAGTGCAAGGTTTAAAGACTCCTGCCAACCACTTTAAAGAAAAGTAAATTGAGGAAAAAGAGCGACAGCACAGCTCATGGATTTGTTTTGCTTTCCTAAAACAAAACAACTCTGGATTCTATTTACTGGAAATCTGCTCGGTTAAGGAAGATTTATATTAAAACAGCACAGGGCTGTTTTGCTTTGTTGGTTTTTTTGTTGTTCAGTATTTTTGGAAAGGTTTACAGTGGAATTAGAAAAACAAAATTAAACAGTAGCTTAGCATTTTGCAGAATCACATGGAAGAAGAAGAGATTCTGATTAAGAAGGCTAAACCCCCGAACGGAGTCTATCAGGAATATTCCGATTAACTCTTTATTGCTAGAAGATGCCAGTTGTCCATAAACATCTGTTCTTCTAGATGCAGATCAGTAACGAGCAATTCTTATGAGAAACGTCCTCCCACATAACCATCCTGACTGCTACCTCCATGGCTTTTGGGTCTGAAGGACTTCCAAGACTGATGGCTACAGACCTGTTGTATCACCTCAGTGCCACCCAGTCACAAGCTTAGGTTAAGAAGGACAACCTCGTTTGGTTCTTGCTCCTGCAGCTTTCCTTGTGAGACTTCATCCAACCTCAAAATGCCCTCACTGAAACCATACCCTCAGAGCTACCAGGTTCCTTCTAGGAGCCTACAAAGACAGGGCTCAGTTACTGGTTTCTGCAAAAGAGAAGTAGCAATCGTGTGAATCCTAGATGGAGTCAAGGACATGGGAAAGCCTACAACTTGCTAAGAGCACTGGCTCAGAGCAGAGCTCCAGTTATCTTCCTTGGTGCAGAGCTGAGGAGCTGCCAGAACTGCTAATCAAGTCCAGCTCAGCCGTGCGAACAATCCTTCCCAGCTCTTGTGATCACAACAACCCTCTGATGGCCAAGAGTGTCCATCTCATAGTCTCCAATCCTGATCCTGCCACCATCCCCACAGGAAGGCTTCCCCATCTCTATGCATTATTTTTAACCCCTGCCCCTTGGTGTGACTTTGGAGAAGCGGAGGAAGAAATCACGGTTCCAAACCTGCCTATTTCTCTTGTGTGGGCACCTGCAGAGAGACCAGAACAATGGAGCCCTGATCTCATCCGAGGCCGTAAGGCATATGCTCCTTTAATGTAACTTTAATGTGTAGAAAATACATAACAAACAGACCAGAGAAAAACTAATTTTCTGCTTTCTTTCAATTTAAATATACTGCCAATTCAAAAGACACGATCCTTTCATCATCGAAATGTCTTTCCCGTGTGGAGCATTCCAGACAGAAAAAAAGGGCTGAAGCTGTGCAGTAGTTTCAGCAACTGAAGCTCACAGTCTCAGAGAGCTGGTGGCTCCAGCAGCTGACTACAATCAAATCCAATGGCTGGAAAAGCTTCCTAGAGCCTGAAAATCAAGAGTTTCTAGGATCCAGCTGTATCACAGTACATTAGGGATTGGAAGGGACCTCGAAAGATCATCTAGTCCAATCCCCCTGCCACAGCAGGATCACCTAGACCAAGT
>JAOXOE010088883.1:0-26224 GCA_028565055.1 Phoeniculus purpureus
TGTTCCAGCTCACACCCATTGCCCCTTGTCCTATCATTGGATGACACTGAGCAGAGCCTGGCTCCATCCTCCTGACAGCCACCCTTCACATACTCGTAGACATGAATGGGGTCATCCCTCAGTCTCCTTTGTTCCAAGCTCAAGAGACCCAGCTCCCTCAGTGTTTCCTCATCAAGGAGATGCTCCACTCCCTTCATCATCTTCGTGGCTCTGTGCTGGACTCTCTCCAGCAGCTCTGTGTCCCTCTGGAACTGAGGGGCCCAGAACTGGGCACACTATTCCGCTCTTCCTGAAATAGCTTGGCTTGCCAAAATACTGCAGTGGTTTTTCAGTAAGTGATCTCTTGTGATGGCGAGTAAAGCATCGTCCATACCTCTGTTATTACTGGTATTAAGGGGAGTAGATTTGTTCACTGATGAGCAGGTTGCCACTGCCATTTTTAAAAGTCTTAACTCATAGCTGTTTCCTAGCAGTTTATTTAAAAGACAAACCCATCTCGTTGTCACAGAGGCTGCCATGTCAGATGTAGTCTGGATGTTTAATCACTCCACTGCCTTTACTCCTTCTTTACAAAAGCTAACTTTATCTTAGATCTAATTTTCTGGAAGGAAAATTTATTTCTCTTTGTATCGGTTATAAAATGAAGTCGAACACCAGGGAAAATGGGTGTAAATAAGGAAAAATGAATGTGTGCCAGCTGCTGCCTTTCATTTCTGATAAGATTTCTAGAATTGATGTTGTTTTCTCTTTATGATGCAAGAATGTTAACGTCGTGAGCAGGAGCTCCTTTGTCTCTAAGACATATGAGCGTTCAACAAATATTTGAAACACTTCAAACTCATGCTCTGATCTCTGAGCAGTAGCTGGGCTCTCGCAAAGATGCATGAGGATAGTCTCCCCACTGTAATGGAATCCAGGTCTCAGTAAGGACCTGATCTTGCCTTCCTCGCATCACACCTACAGCTGAAATGACTCCTCTGCTCTCTGGAAGGAAGTTGGAGCTTGTCCTGTTCTAAGGCTGTGCTTCAGCATACCTTAGATAGGAGATAAATATGACACAGACAATGATAGGAGATGATATGGCACAGATACTCTTCCTGAATTTCAGGCTTCTTTTTCCTTAGTTCTTTCCCTGACCACGCTCAAGAGAAGACAGCAAAGAAAACCTCATTTGAGAGTCATGTCACACCTTCTGGGATGATACAACTCATGCCTCAAGTGAAAAGCTTTTAAGGCATCTGTTCCGTTCGTGTCGTGTTAATCAACATCTGTGTAAACTAAGGCACAGAGTGTGAGTTTGATTAGCATCACACAGTCATCCCTGATGCTTAATTACTGGCTTGCCTCACAGCATGGTTTTGGCCAATGACTTTGAGCATTCTGTGAACTGCAGCCCAGGGTGTGGACAAGAGAGCACAAGGGTCTGCGCGAAGGAGTCAGACAGAGAAGACTACCAGGACTGAGAAGGTTTAGCTGGATGGAGATGAGCGTGCCACACCGCTGTCCAGTCCAGGGAGTGGTTCCTGTGTGGATTATTTACGGCCGTACACACAGCCACGCAGTCTGCTCCACACCGTGAGGAATGGATTAGAAGCAGTTTCTTGAAGAAGAGGTGATTTCAGTGGAAACACTCGTTTCACTTATTACTCTAGTCCCTTCAGGAGCCCTTCTGACAACAGCAGAGCTGACTAAAACCAATGTGCTCCCTGTTTTTCATTAGATTCAACAACCAGCGTTGTTTCCCTCTGCATCACTAGTGGAAATGTCTACAGCTCATGCGAACGGTAGCTTTGCAATGTGTCATCCGTCCGTGTGGTCATAAGAAGAGTACAGCCCGCTCTAATAGCCAGGCAGCTCTCACAGCACAACGGGTGGAAAGTTCTCTCATATCGCTTAAAAGGCCCACAGCGAACAGCAAACCCTCGCTTCTGTACTGGATGCAGGAGCAACTTTACTATCTTTTATAATAAAAAAGCCGTAGTGTGACCAGTAGGAAATCTTTCACTGAAGCGGCTCCCGCGAGTGCGATACGTATGGGGGGGGTGTCGGGACTGCGAGCGTTTATTTCATGCAGACGTATGGTTGCATTAGGTTTCTAAATTAGTTACAGCTCTGTCGGCAGAAGACATAGGCTTTGTGCTAAGATTTGTGCGCGGAGTGGAGCTGTTTCAAAAGAAAGCTAAGTGGAAAAGGCCATACGAGTGTTTCAGCCCATACAGACCCGTTTCCAAGCGGTCGTTTCTCCCTCGGTTATTTCCTAGCTGCGCAGCAGTGCTTGTGGTCCAGCTTCCTCCCGAGCAAGTGCCAGGCTCTGACTTGGCAGTTCAGGGGTGATCAGATCCCTTGTGTCGGAACTTGCTCAGAGATCGGGAAAACTGTGTGCCTGTTCTGCCCAGCTTTGAGGTTGTTTTAGTACATTATGGGCTGGGCTGTTCATAGTGCAGAAGAACTGGCCATGAGGGGGTGCGGAGTATTTGGGGGATTGGACTAGATGATCTTGCGAGGTCCCTTCCAATCCCTAATGATTCTGTGATCAATCTCAGCTTCTGGTTTTTTGCCATACTGCTTTCTAAAAAACTCTTAACCCGTGTTTGTTCTCGAAGCCTGATCTCCGATAAAGTACAGACTGCCTTTCCTTTCCACGGTATGGGTCCTGTCCCCTTCTGTATGGCACTTTGTCACAAGTGTTCAAGTGGGCAGGCCAACCCACAGGTAGATGGGAGGGTTCTTCACCCAGTGTCACCTGCTGTGTCAGCAACAGCAGTACTAGCATGAGAATCATACTGTATCGTCCAAGATGTACTCGCTGGGACTGTGGTCCCCGCAGAGAGACCCCAAGCCACCTGGTCCTGTTAGCCGTAGCATCTCAGTGCTTTCAGTTACGAGTTTGATCACTTATCTGTACATGGCTCATTAATCAGGCACTGAGCGTTTGGTCTGTGTGATGTTGGATGCTAACCAGTGTTAGGACACCCTGACCCACTGGGAGAGTCATCCTTCTGCCACCTCACCCTCCTCCTGTCACTCATTTCTGTCTTTACCTCTCTCCTCCTTTTCTCTTTCTTTCTTTTCCTGATCTTCCTTTCTTCAGTTTCCAGTTGTCCACTCACAGTCAGAGGGTTTTGCTCTTACCGCTCTCACATAAAGAAAGGTGTCATTAGTGCTGCCAGGTGAGCTGTCTCTTGGCTTTCAGCTTCACACCTCCTCACTCACGTGCTGCCAAAACAAGTGGCAAGGAGCAGAAACAGGCACCTTTCATAAGTGACGCTCAGCTCTCTGTCCCTCAGCTCGTTGCCTGAACTAGCTGCAGACCTGCTGCGCAGCAGCGCGCTGTGTCTCCTGCGTCCCTGGGCACGGCTGAGCTGCCAGCAGCCTCACGAGCAAACGCTGCTGGTCTGCGTGCTCGCCTGCTGCCTCGCGAAGAAGTGTGCAGTGGAAATGTGATATGCAAACAGAACAGAAAGGAAAGAGGATTTCCTTCGGGGAAAAAGGAAAGAAACCTTCCTGTCTGCTTTCTCAGTGCATCCTCTTCAGCCCTGAATGAAGCACTGAAACATCTTGGGGTGAAGTGCCCTAGCCCTCGTCCTTTACATGAAGCTTCTAGAGTTTGTAGCATTTCACGAGGTCTCTTGCTGCAGCTCTTGAACCTTAAAGTGAAATTGGGATTCATTCATACGTTTACAAAAGAGAAAGCGGAGAGAACGCGATACAGGTGTGCTGGGGCCAGCCCAGAGTAAGGACCAGGAGCACAAACAGAGTGACTAGGTGGTCCTGCTCTGGCGGGGGGATTGGACTGGATGGTCTGTCAGGGTCCCTTCCAATCCCTAATGCTCTGTGATTCTGTGACTGGGGGTTTTTTTCTGAATGGTGTGACCCGTCTTCACCTGAAGAACAACTTCAGCTCTGGAGTGTTTGTGGGCAGTAGGAGAACTGACGGTGGGTTTCTGTAGGTTCAAGCAATGCGTTTTGGTGACAGCGTATAGCTTCAGAAGTTACACCTAAGTTATGGGGCAAATTACCAACTACTTTCAGGCAATACAGATAATTGCCTTTGATTTTATTTCCTAAGGTCATTGTGAAGTCAGCAGCCATTTGGAACCGAGAAGAACTGCTCTGTCTTCCTCTTACAAGTAAAAGTGTTTGAGCCATGTGCACAGGTTTTGGTCATTGAGACAGCTTTGCTGACTCAGAGATGCACTTGTTTCTGTTGGTATGAACCATAGGTGTTCTCTGGGTATCTTTATTCTGAAAATAACTGAAAAGGCTTGGTTTGTATATTTTTTTTAATGGAAAATACTTCTTCAGTGAAGAACAGTTGCCTGAATACTAATTTGTGTTTCGCTGCTTCTTCCCCCTTAGGCTTTATGGCAGGCATACAGAGGAACCCCCAAATGTCACAGTATGGACCTCAGCAGACTGGACCTTCCATGTCACCACACCCCTCACCTGGAGGCCAAGTGCACCCTGGAATTGGTAGCTTTCAGCAGAGTAATTCGAGTGGTACTTACGGGCCTCAGATGAGCCAGTATGGACCACAAGGTAAAATGCTTGCTGGTAGCACAGACAACGTGGGTTTTTATACAAGTTTGTGTTTTTAAAATATCTAGGTATCATGTGCATGGGGAGCTATTTGATTTCAAAACCTAAAACCACACAACACCCTCCCTTAAAAAAAAAACCCAAACCCAAACATAACTGTCATCGAGAGGTGGAGCTACAACTTGTGGAAGAAGCTGCTTCTGTTATTAACACCCTGCTCTGTATAAAAATAGTGACCTTAAATTGGGCAAGGAAATGATGAATCTGCTGCACTCACTGCCAGGGCCATTGTTTAGGAGCCCAAGCGTGTCGTCTCTGCGACAAGGCCACATTTGACCAAGCATGGAATAAGGGTCACAATCCTGATCCCAAAATAGGGCTTCTTTTCTTAGATGAAATCCCAAGGCCAGTCTGAAATTGTGTGGTAACCATGACGGTTAAAGGCTTCTGACGAGCGTACTAGTACAGTGGCTACTGGGGGAGTGTAATACTGAGCTCAAATATGCTTACGGTTGGTGAATCTGAACTGACCCTTCAGAACGAGAGAGACAGTTCCTTTTATTTTGCTTGTTTGACAGAATCGTTGGAGGACTAAACCAAAAATAGAATCCACAGTATCTGCCCCTGAACAACCTTGAGTCGGGCTGTGGGTTTGCTTTTAATGGATAACCTGGACAAAGGGTACATCTGTTTCAGGGCTTCGTGAGGTTGAACTCAAGTCACGGAGTATGTAAGGGGCAGTGTTTGTTTAGAGATACGTAAAGACGATTTTCTGGTTTAGCACTTCCTGCAGTTGCTTTCCTGCCTAAAATGCTTCATGAGGACAGGAGCCAGCAGTGGAAATCCAGCGAGAGCTCGCTGCCTTGCCCGTGCTAGCAAGGATGGTTATTTTAGTCTGCAGCGTCCCTGAGAGCCAGTTCTGATGTTTGCTTGCAGGGAGCCTTGCTGCCCTGCGCAGTGTTCCTTTCTGTTTCATCTCCGGGTAGCGCTTGTTGTAGTGTTCTGAGCAAAGGGCTCCAAGCCAACATTTCCCCGTGTCTATCTTTTTTTCCTTTTCTTTTTGCACCACCCTTCAGCTTAGGCAAGTAGATTCATTTCTCTGCTTCGCTTTCCTTAGCTGTAAAACAGGGCTAGTAATGCCCTGTAGCCACGTGTGAAGATTAATTACCTTACTCCAGTTGACTGGTGCTTTGCTTTTATTTGGAAAGCGTTTTGTGGCCGTAAAATGCTGTCCAAGTGCTTATTTTTATCTGCTTGGTGAGCAACTAGCTTAACTGGTAAAAATCCAGTGGATTTATGATGTGCTATCCCGAATTCCAACTGTGCTGCTGCTGCTGAGATTCCGAACCATGGGAATAGTGGGTGTCAAGTGCAGTAAAACATTAGCCATCCACACTGACTGAATGGAAAGGGGCTTGTACTAAATCAATGCATTTAAGTAACACGCCGAATACTACTTTCCTTTTTTGCTTGAGTTCAGCAGTTCTTTTCCTCCCTGTGTGGATGAAAGTGCCTGTGTAATGATTTTATGGGTCGTGGTCAGGAAGAAATGGCTATTAAAAAGTGAACTTGAGGGGCAGGAAGAAAATGAGCATCATTGTCATTAACAGGCCATTTCAGAAGGGCCTGGTGAATAGTGTGATGGATGAAAAGCATGGTGTTCTGCCAGCTTCTGGAGAGCACCGGTGATCCTCCCCACTGCTCGTCAGAAAACTAGGGCTCTGCTCGGCCCTACAGGTACTAACTAGAGCAGAAGAATGCTGCGTTTTCACCGGGCTAATGCGACCATCAATAAAACCGAAGATGAAGATACTGATATTTCAAAGTCACGTATTTACCTGGATTTCAGTTTTTTGTAGTATTTAGTGAAAGTAGTCTGTAGTTATACAGATATAATAATAATAATAATTATATATTAATACACAATTACTATTATAGCTGTATAACTACAGATATGCAATTAATTATATCATATAGAATAATTATATAAATAAATATATGTGTGTATATATATAATCTTGACGGACCCTTTTACAAAGCACACAGAATCACAGAACATCAGGGATTGGAAGGGACCTCGAAAGATCATCCAGTCCGGTCCCCCTGCCACAGCAGGACCACCTAGACCAAGTCCTGCAGAATACTGTTAAGCACAGGCTGAGTTCAACAAGACGTGGCTTTTAAACCAGTGTTTTAGACATGCACTTTGTCACACTCATCTTTAGGTTGGAAATCTAGACTTCACTGTGTGCTGTCTTAAAAACTGTAGCTCAGGGCTAGTGTCCTTTCTCTCCAGCGGGAATTGCTCACCACAGTAAACACTGCACCAGTAAGTTGGGGCAGGAAGAAGGAGCCCCCAGTTCATGAGAGCAAAATGATCCATTCCATTCATACGGCTGATTTATTTGGGTCCTGTGTGTTTACTTGACACGTAGATCTATAATAAGAGTAGGATATACTTTCCCAGGAAGCCGTTCTGTACTGGTGAGCTAGTCCAATCCTGTGAAACCATTTCCTACAAACATATGTAAAATGGCTTTTGCTCCACGCTTCTCTGCGTCTGATGCAACCCAGGAGCCTGCAGTGCAGTGCATCAGTTTTATTTTTGTACCAAATCTGAGCATTTTGCCCTTCCTAAGAGTAAAAAATAATACAGAGAGAGAAAATGAAAGCTCTTACTGGAAGAAGTCTCTTTGGTTTGTATTTGGACAACGTCTGGCTCAAGGGCTAATGAAGCTCTGGTCTGTGACCCCAGCATCAAACTGCTGCCGCAGCAAAGCGTCCTGTAAATGCACTCTGGAGGGCAGTCAGATGCTGTAGTCAGTTGGGTGTTTTAAGGCTAGGGGAGAGAGAAAAACTCCTTGTGGATCAGTAAAATGTGTCAGAAATGCATCCAGTCTCCCTCAGTTTTCCTACTTAATTCAGCAGTAAACCTGTTCTGTTCAGGGAGAGCAGAAACTGCTGCAGAATATGTTAAAATCACAACCCCAGACCTTCACAGTAAGTCCAGTCCCCTTTTGCTTGTGGTTAGGGAATATGAATTTCAGTTTGTGCTTTGAAACCTTTCGTATTAGGAGTCATTTCATAAAAGCGCTTTGCTCTCTGGCTCCCACTGATTTTGATCCGAGGTTTTAATTAAAGTGAGAGCATCTGAAGGATGAGATGCCCTAAGTATCTTGAGAGTCCAGACCCACATATGCAACAGCTTGTGAGGACTTACATATCAACTCTGTCTCCTGCAGTCCCCTAGGTGAAACAGTTCCAAGTGAATTCTGTGGTTGTGACTTGGTCTGGGTGATCCTGCTGTGGCAGGGGCATTGGACTGGATGATCTTTCGAGGTCCCTTCCAATCCCTAATGATTATCTGATTCTCTGATTCTATTTAAACTGTCTGTTTAAATTTAATACTTTTAAATTGAGAAAAATTTGGTGTAAAAAAAAATCTGGGATTGTTTTAAGACAGTGTTTTAATGCTGTCAGTGTGACTTGCGTCTCGAAAGCAGAGGGCAGAACTAACAGAGACTACTCCAATTTCCCTCTTTTTAGCTTGGCTGCAAATGGCAAGGTATCAGAGCGCTTTGTTCAGCAAACCTGGGCAAAGTGGACCAGAGTTCCCGCAGTAAGTGCAAACATCTGGCTTTGGCAGGTTGTTAGAAGGCTGTTGTATACTTGTCTTTGCCTTCATGATTCCAGTTAGGGCTTTGGTTTTTCTCGTGCATCTGAGATGTCATCTCTATGGTTACGATTCTACTCCGCTGAGGGGGAGTTCAAATGAAAAATCTCTTGGATGTGGAGGGCAGCATTCAGTAGTATTGTACAGTCGCTGTTGTTAGGCTTGTACCCACTTGAAAAGTGTGGGCTCTTGGACTTGGCTGCTTGACACGTCCAGCTGATGTGGGCTGGCCTAGCATCTGCTGCATTCATTGTGTTTAATGCTGCATCCATCTGTTTTCTGTCAAAGCCACTGCCAACAAATTACTAATCTATTAGAGAAACATGGAAATAAGATTGCACTCCTCATTCCTGGCAATTCCACTTGTATTTTGTTTGGCTTTTATTTTGCCTTTTATTTTCACGGCCTGGGAAAGGTATAAGAATAGTCAGTACTTGAGGCATTGAGGAAATGCTTAGGGGGGAAAAAAAAACACGGAAGAAAAACATTGAAACTTGTTTTCCTTGCTGAGAAGATACCACTTCCCCGTGCTCTTGGACGGGTATCCCTGGAGAAGAATGGTTAGGAGCTATTTTAACTGAGCCACGTATTTTTATGGAGAGGATTCCACTGGTTTTTCTGCGTCGTGTTTACGCTGGAGAAGCCAAAGCACAGAAGAAGAGGGAGTTTTTTGTCCCAGTTGAAAATAGCATCCAAACAGCGCTGGTGTTGAGCACTGGTGTTTGCTTCCCCAAGCGTGCTGCTGAACAGCACTTTCTGGAGACCCTCACTGACAAAACAAATTTGCTTTGTGTAAACTGGGCTGACAGTGGCTCCCCGTGATCGTGAGTATCAGGTCTGCTAGGCTAGGGAGGGAACCTGTGTCGCTGCTGGCCCCTACATTAAACTTGCCCTGTGTGTAGTCTGCGAGCTGGGTGTAAGCATGTAGTGCATGTAGGCAGCATCGTGGCGCACTGCATTCTAGCTGATGTGGTGATGTCAGGTCATGGGCTGGGCTTGATGATCGTAGAGATCTTTTCCAGCCTCAGGTGTTCTGTGATTCTGTGATCCGATTTTTCTGGCAAACCAGAGCAACGCCCATGTTACACCTATGGAACTAGCTAACCCTTCGGATCCAGTTCTTGGTCACAAGTGCTGGATCAGAAGTGCAGTTTGAGCAGGTCTCAGTGACCAGAACGGCGGCTACAGGCTGAACAGAAAACAGTGGGCTGTCGGTGGCTGAGCCTAGAGGAGGAGGAGAAGCGGCAGCGCAGCCTGAAGTCAGCAGAAAACTGAATCTGGAGCTTTTTGTGTCTGTGGAAGCACGTGTTTGGGATTCTCTGGGAAGACCCCCAGATGGAAACTTGGTTGCTAGAACAGGAGAGAAGTGTTGCTCCATCTCCTTGAGAAGCGCACGTTTCATGTGTTCTGGCTCAGGAGAACTGGTAGCAGTGACTCAGTTCTGGGTGGGGAGGAGGGGAGGATTAGCCAAAGCACAGCAGCAGGAGTGTATGAATTAATTATGTGTGCACTGAAATGATGGATGAATAGATTTATTTTAACTATAAACAGGAGTTGCATGCCACTGACTCCTCTGCCTGCTAGCTGAGGCCCGAGGAGAGAAGTGGCTGTTCTCCATGTTCAGAGGAAGAGACCAAGGGCTGCTGCCTTTGAACGAGCGTGGGAATATCTGAGAGCAGTCAGGAAACTCAGCTCTGCGGCATCCCACAGGGAGGGAATGGGTCGTGTTTCCACTAATCTGGATGAGATGGAAATAAAGACAAGTCAAAACTGATGACTGAAGTAGCGTAATGTGATCCATTTCCTAAAATACTTCTCTATCATATCTGTACCTTTTATTTCCCCTTTTCTCATGCCGCTTGGGTTTGTTTCTGCAGCACTGAATGCTGTTCGCTTGTTTTCTCTTGAGCTTTCAACGCAGGAGAGGAAAATTGGCGCTCAAATGAGTTAAGATGCCGCAAGCGGAGCAGTTTGCTCTGGTGACAGTGTAGATTGGGATCAGCTGGGTTTCCATGCCAGCCTTCATAGGGCACATGTTTGTATCAGGCTCTTTGTGCTGTTGCTGATTACTCATGTAATACTCGCCTTCCCGGAGGAGCTGTGCTGCGTGCTGCCACCCTTTCTGCTGGCACAGCCAAACTCTGAACTTAGAAGCAAATCAGGGTAGGGCAGGAGGGAGCGGGAAGCTATCCTCACCGGGCTGTGACAAAGCATCTCCGACACAAATGGGCATTACAGTTAGGAGCACGATACTGGGGAGAGTAGGCTGTTGCTGAAATTGCAGAAAGATGAAGCATGAGAACATAATATTACGAAAATAAGATTCTCCCTTGAGCTCAGGGGTTTCTTAAATGCCACTTTGGTGTATCTTTACTGCATAAGGCTTGGTGCTGTGTGCTTCGCTGCTAACCCTCTGGAGGCTCTGCTTTTCTCTGGTTGCTGTTAACCCATGACATACATCAGGTATAAAATATTAGAGGGTACATGAAAATCGGGTCCACAGGATCATTCAGGTTGCAAAGGTGCTCGGGAGTCGTCCTGGCTAACCTCGTATTCAAATCAGGGTCAGATGTCAGACAAGAGCAGGAGCAGGTTACTTGTGAGTTTATCCAGCAGGGTCTTGAAACTTCCAGAGAGGGAGCCAGCACAACCTCCCTGGCAGTTTGTTCCACCACTTGTCTGTCCTTACAGCGAAAAAGTTATCCTGGCTAAGCGTGAAAAGGTTATTCTGGCTTTGAGGCCAGTGTGGCTCGCTTCAGCTCACATGTGTAAGTCTTGCATTTGCCAGCTCCCTGTGTAGAAGTGTTTTACAAAAGATCAATGGTTTTTTTTCTGTGCTTCTTATCGTTTTGCTCAGGAAACTACTCCAGACCACCGACGTACAGCGGCGTGCCCAACACGAGTTACAGTGGCCCAGGACCTGGCATGGGCATAAATGCCAACAGTCAGATGCACGGACAAGGCCCCAGCCAGCCTTGTGGTACCATGCCCCTGGGACGGATGCCATCAGCTGGGATGCAGAGCAGACCCTTTCCTGGAAACATGAGCAGTATGACCCCCAATTCTCCTGGCATGTCTCAGCAGGGAGGCCCTGGGATGGGCCCACCCATGCCAACTGTGAACCGTAAGGCACAGGAGGCGGCTGCTGCAGTGATGCAGGCTGCTGCAAACTCCGCTCAGAGCAGGTATGCGTCAGGGTGAAAGGAGGTGAAATGAGCAGTGATGTTTTTATTGTCTTTTCTGAAGTAACAGCACTGTACGGGTGTATGCATAGGCATTTAGACGTGTTCTGTCTGTGCCCTTGTCCTCGGGAGGAGACTGCATGTGGGAAGAAGGCTTTTCCTTAAACACAGGGGGAAAGCATGCTGTTGCGTGTTTGACTTATCCTCCTGAAAAGCAGCTTTGACAGTGGAGATGTCGGCTGCTTCCACTTTGGCTCTTGGCAGTGCCCGAAAAACCTACAGCGTAGGAAAACCTGCTGGTTTAGGGAAACCCACAGGATTGCAGTGACACTAGGAATCGAAAACAAGTCCTCTGCAACTTAAAATTATTAGCTGTCTGTATATATTTTTATGTCTAGTAGAGAGAAGGCTAGCACGTCCTTGGCAGCTTGCCCCTGCAAGAGTAAGTAACCTCATGAAGCTGCCCATCAGCTCCTGCAGTCACTGCCCACATTGTAAGCAGCAGCGCTGATGGCAGCTCTCTTCTGTGGGACATTCTTGTTCCAAGACAGATAGGCAGAGGGGCAGAGGAGGGCAAGCTGAGGAGAGCAGCTGGTGGGGAAAGGCAGGAAGGAGTCATAAAAGCCATCTGTAGTTATCTGGAGCTGATAACTGCCACTTAGCCAGCTGTAAGAGGGAACCTGCAAACAGGATTGTAGAGGTCGGAGCCGTCGTCTGTCTCGTCTCCCCTTCAGGCAGCATAACTGCACATTGCTGTTTGTGTGTGGATTTTGGCAAAGGCACTTTTCTGCCTCTGGTTATTCTTAAGATCCCTGAGTGCTTGCAACGAAGTAATGCTTTCTGGGGAAATGTTCAGAGACGGTAATTTCTCCATTTGCCTGGATTCAAATAACTGCTGATGTATTTAGCTTTTTCTGCTGCAAGAAATTCCTTTACACGTGAGAATTACCCAGAGCTGGTTGGACGGCTCTGGTGAGCGTGTTTATGTGTGTGTTTGGGTATTAAGCATCTTGCCTTCTTTTATCTGTATGCATACACAGACACACACACACATGCTCCAGACCAGTGTTTGTGGATGCTGGAGCTGCTCTTGTTCCAAGGCGCAGTGTAAAACTGGAAGTAGGAATCTGATGTGTCCCTCTCTGCTTTCTTGTCTTGTGAGTTTGGAGGGGAGGTGGCTTCTACTGATGAGCAACAGCAAACCTTTAGAACAACAGCAGTAAATTTAGTGTCCTTTAGGTCCTTACTCAAATAAATAGACTCCCTTAAAATACACTGTGCTCCAGCAGATACCTGTGAACCAGCAGTCTGTGGGTTTCTAGCTTTGCCTGGGCAAAACTGCACCATTTCGGAGCATTCCCGTCACATACTGCCCATTGCAGTGATCCAGCATCTGTGACAGGGCTGAAGAGTAGTCAAATCTCTGCTGCAAATACTGGCAAAAGAGCTATTTATATAAACTGCAGATTGAGCAAAACCTGTCACACCCCTCCAATACCAGGGGGCTGCAAACACACAGTTTCCTTCTTTGATCTCAGGTCAGCCGCAGGGGAGAAAGCGTAACGGCTTTTGCCTGTCCCTGCAAGTTCTGCATACTTGCCTGTGGAGGGAATGTACCCGACAGTGATTCGTGTTTATGATACAGAGCAAATCCAAAGAGCACGTTCTTCTGTTCTGCTCTAGGCCACCATCCCTTAGGTCACCTTCCTGTCCCAGCCAGTCTGGGGCTGGCGGGCACCCCATGTTTTCTTCACAGCACCCATCAAGGAAGCAGCTCAGGCTTCCTTGATGCACCAGCCTGACCAGTATGGGGAGGTTGCAATGTGAACTGGACTTGCTGTAGGACCTTAGCAAGTTTTTAAAAAACACCATGACTATGCCGTCTGGCTGCTGAAGGTGCCATTTATAATAATGGTGTGAATTGCACTATAAAATGGTGTGAAATATATGGAAATGCTTGAATCAATGCCTGACTCATGTCGGGGATTCCAGTTGCCTGTTTCCTTTTCACTAATGCCACCGTGGCAGTGCCGTGAGAGTCTGCCTGTTGCTGGCTCCTACGCCTGCGTGGCTTTTGCACAGCCACGAGGGAAATGAGCCGCGTCACTGAGAAGGAAGGAGACCCCTTCCTTCCCCTGACCCAGGCGTCGCGTTTCTCCCCTCACTGCTGGCGTTCTTCTCTTGCAGTGGTGCTGTGCAGCCCTGTTTTCTTGGCTTGGTGCTGGGGTCGTCCCTGCTGCCTGGGCAGCGCGCTGCAGTCTCCAAAGTACGATCGCTTTCTGAGAGCTGGTGTGCTGCAGGAGTGATGACAGGGTTTCTTAACGGGATTTTAAAGGAAGCTTTACAACGCTGTAATTGAGCGTTCGTGGGTTTGAAAATATTTCAGTTAGTCGCTAGGGCAGTTTTTAGGAGCACTGAGTGTCCAGTGCAAAGCACTCACCTGAAATGGTTTCTCAGCAGTCCTTCACACTGTGGTTTCTGTAGCTGTGTCATAAATTACCAGGCTGGGAGAAAGTATCTCCGCTGGCCACCAGCCTGTTGCTCACAACCAGCTTCAGCTGAGAGCACTCGCATCGCGTTATTTCATCTCACTGGAAGGACTTGAGCTGTTACATGCTGAAGGGCATGAACAGTGTCCAGCCTCTTTCTTTGAATATCTTAAGGAGTTAAGGTTCACCTGTGGGGTCATAATCTGTTGGAGTGGCTGTGTCAGAGCCGCGGTTACACAGGAGTGTTTCTGGACTCTTTGGTTGTGACCCTGTTCAAGATCAATTTATTGAATCAGTAGCCTGGTATCAGTTAGGGGAGAAAAATTCGTCTTCAGCTGTTAATCCACAGGATACAGCCTTCACCAGCTGTAAAGTTAGTTTGCCTCTGCCTTGCCAGGCCACACTAAGGAGCTGGGTAAAATGAATTTAAATGGCTTGCATCAGAATAAAATCCCTTCCACGAGAGCAGAAAATCAATGATCGTTAACTAGGGCTGGACGAGCAAGATCTGAGTGTCAGCCAGCTATAACCAGGTATCAGCCTCAGTGCAGACCACCACCCTTTCAATTAGAGAAGATAAAAATCAAATGAATAGAAGTGGTGGCTGTGGAAGATGCTAGGTCTACATCGTTTGAATTAACCTTTGACCTCATCTTGAGGCCTGCTCTCTGCTAAGCTCAGATTAATTTCTACAGCTCCATAAGACCTTCCCAGTAACCTAAAACCTGATGATGTGCTAGTCTGTCTTGTGCATACAGCCAGCGCTTCCCAAATGATACCCAGTGTGCCTGGCTAAAGAGAAGAAAGGTGTCGTTGTCAGTGAGGTGCCAGTGCCTGTGGTTTCACACCACCCAGGATGTTTGAGCTTGGTCTGGGGGTAACAGTTTACAGCAGTCAAGACTGAATAACTCTCCACTACCCTCCTGTGTAGTCGGTCCCTTTCTGTGCTAGAGGATGGTGTGAAGGAACTGTAAAACGGTGCTTTTCTGTCTTGATCTCTGCACACCCGTTGACTGGTGACACCTGTCTGCTGGAGGTATAATACATCCGCTCAGCTCCAGGAGAAGCCTTTGCGTGACTTAGCTTAGCCCTGACCCAGACCCCAGGGACTGGTTCTGCTGCTGGAGGTTAAGCCCAGCAGAAGCCTCTGAGGACCAAGTGGCTCCAAAACCCCAGTGTCTTTTGTCACACTGTAGTTCTTCAAACGTGTGTGTTTGTGGCGATAGAGAAGTGTCTGTGTGTGCACAGACCTGGGTTGCAGTAAACCATCAGGAAAAGCAAACAGATTTAAGCGTGTGAGAGAGCATTTTCCTTCTCGGTTTGAAAGGCAGTTGAGCTGGAATGTTCTGGTACCAGTTCTTACTTCCTCCTTTTGTAGGTGTCCAAGTTGAAACTTCGCATTCACCATCTGTGAACTTCTGTTTCCTACAGTAAATGCCCAGCAGACACCTCTGAAAATTGATTATTAGGTTGACAGCTGGAGTCAGCAGACGTTATCAGACCTAGGCATTCGTCGTCGTTGTCAGCATCTCTTGTGCTGCCAGGGAGCATCGTTCTGATGTGTCACGTGTCTGACCCTTGATGCGTGTCTTCTTAGCAGGTGGAAGTGTGGCTGTAGTATATGGGAAGTTAAAATGCATCTGAGACAGAGCTGGCTTACGTGCTGTGAGCAGCACAGCCTTAGGAAGACATAGATCAGTGCTAGCTGTCTGCAAGACACACGGCCAGCTGCATGGGTGGATGGATGGATGAGCCTCTTGCTGCTGCAGCTACAGATACGAGTGCCTGAACTAATGAGTCCTGTGTTTGAAGGCAGCGACTTTGACCTCAGTGTCCTGTGTCTCATACGATTCTCGGGATTGCATGTTGCAATTTGTAAATTAAAGCAATTTTTTTTATAGATTGAATGACTTTAGGATTCAGTGTCATTGATTTTAGAGGAGACGATTTAGACGCAGTAGTTTATTACAGTGAGGAACTGGAATCCAACTTAGCTACTCGCAACCTCTGGCCGTTTTAAATCCTGGTCACTGGGTTGTTAAATTGAGGTGATATTTACATTATCATCCGCTGCTCACTGTGCCACCTGAGAAATGGTGTTCGGTCTCTGTAGAGACGTGTGGTGTTGCATCGCTGTGACATACTCTAGAATGCAGTTCTGGTTCTAAACCTCATCTGCAGCCGGGTTAGACGCAGTGAGGGTGGTGGCTGGGATCTGTTGGGAGTGATGGATGGACCTTAGAAATCCTGTTGTGAATAAAAACAAAGACAAGAAAGAAAACCCCAAAGCCAGACTCTCAATAATATCCTGGAAAAAAACAGTTTATCTGTGTTTAGAAAAATGTGGGGGTTTTCCATTAGAAGAATCCAGAGCCATGGAGGGAGCTGGAGGAAGTTCCAGCTCAGCTCAGGAAGTGACTGAGGAAGAGGCGGCTCAGAGGAGACCTTGTCACCCTCTACAACTACCTGATTGAACACTGTAGAGAGGTGGGTGCTGGTCTCTTGTAGCAGGTCATTAGTGACAGAACAGGAGGGAAGGGCCTCAACCTGCACCAGGGATGGTTTGGCTGGACATATTAGGAAACATTTTTCACGAAGGGAGTTGTCAGCGATTGGAACAGGCTGCACAGGGAGGGGGGCTGAGTCACCATCCCTGGAGGTGTTTAAAGACCATTTAGATGTGGCGCTTGGATATCTGGTCTGGTGGTGAACTTGGTAGAGTTACTGGTTGGACTTGATGATCTCAAGAGTCTTTTCCAACCTGAATGCTTCTGTGATTCCCACTTCACAGCTGGTTAGATACTACAGCCTTACCATGCTGAGGTCAGAATAATTCAGGCAGGTTTTCATTCAGTCCTAAAACTGAGCTACAAAAGCTGTGCTGATACTAGAGCATTTCTGTTACACCGTTAAAATTAGTGCAAAAGAGCTTAAAATGCTCAGTCCGTGTGTCTCCGTTTAGTCGCCGCGTGTGAATTCAGGGACACGTGCGCGTGTGCACATACTGGCACACGAACCTTCCATCAGCAGTTCTGTCCTGCGGTGGATGTATAATTCATGTTCCACGTTGCTGGTGCCAGCAAAGCACTTCTTCCATATTATTTTCTCCACTGGCCGGGCAGTGCCGCACTGCTGATGGACTACAAGATAGCGGGGAGGAAATACAGTAATGGACACAGTGCATTAAAACGTCAAAAGGAAAGCGAGGCGGAAACGGGGAGTAAATTTTTTTACAGGAATAATCATGTAAATACAATCAGTAGTCTTACAGGTGCTTTACGTCTAGAGCCTGTCAGTTTCTAAGCAGCGTTTTCTAGTCCGGCCCTTTTGATCTTTGAAACTCGGGTTTAAAATTCTTAGTGTGATTTTAAAAGCTGCGGTTATACAGCAGGAAGACTTGAAGTGCCACAGTAAAACTTGCCGACTTTAATCTCTGGAGAGAGTATATATTTTCCATTGTTTTCCCTTTTCCCCTTAAGCTTGGAGGTGCTGTTCTTCTCTGCTGGGAAGTGCAGCGAAGTGCAGGAAGGTTAAGTACTCATTCACGTTTCTTTGCTTATTCAAACCAGGCTGCTCCTAGATGAAAGGCTGCCAACTGTGAAATCCCCAAAGTAAACTAGACGAAGATAGGGCTGGTAGCCATAATTGGAGCCAGTGCCCGGTATGTTATCTGTTGCCTTTGAAATAAGCCCCGAGCAGAAAGGCTCTTTCTGCCGGGTCTTTTATTTAACACGCAGTCACGGGGAAGGACTTGCTCCTGTTCACATTCGGGCCATTCACAGTTCTCCAGCCGTTAGGTGTCTGCTCCTCACTCCTCCCAACGCTCACAGGTTTCGGATTTCCTTGGGAGATCCCGGTGGATCACCCTGAAGCGAGCCCCGCTGTGGTTTCTCTTGGTGCTGTTGAATATCCAGGTGGTACCTTTCAGTCCACAGAACCACATTTGGCCTCCAGAATGAAAGGAAGTCCAGTATCGTTGCAGCTGCCTGAAGTGGGTTTGCTTCTCGGCCTGAGTGACTGTGGAGGGTTGCGGTGAGCGCCGAGTCGCTGCAGTGCTTTCCCCACCTGAGGGTAGCGGGTGGAATATTGTTGCTTTGCATCAGGCTTCTGTGTGGTTTGAGGGGTGA
This sequence comes from Phoeniculus purpureus, assembly GCA_028565055.1. Lineage (NCBI taxonomy): Eukaryota > Metazoa > Chordata > Aves > Bucerotiformes > Phoeniculidae > Phoeniculus > Phoeniculus purpureus. Next base: position 18,011 of record JAOXOE010088883.1, read on the forward strand.
AAGTCCAGATCCTAATGCACACTGCACCTGTCATTTCTAAGGGAGCTATTACCCAGTATTGACAGCCTTTTCTGCAGAAGGACCCAGGCTTCTTCCCCGCTCATGAGCCTCAGTCAGTCACATCAAGCTGGTTTTTTTCCTTGCAGTGGCACTTCCTTTGCTCGTGTTTTGCTTTTCAAAGCAGAACCGTATATGGCTTTTCTCCTACAGTGTGTTAGGGAGCGGTGAAGTACAGCTTAGCCTCTAACTGTTTCTTACAGTAAAGGGAGAGCTGGAAATCACCCTCTTGATTACGGTGTTTTTTTAATGGGGGAGACATTTTGTAGATTGTCTCAGAATTGCTGACAAAATCGTGTAAGGATCAGAAGAACCTTCACACGCTGAGCTAACCAAAGCCATTTCTCGTGAGATACTCAAAGAAAATACATTTTTATCTGGAATTTTGTTTCCCTAAAAGGTAAATCCATCATTCTGGAGCCCTGGATGTCACCGTGCTGCAGAGCTCCTGCAGGCAGCCAGTGATTTGGGGAGGCTTTCTGGTTACTCATCAATCAAGTAGACTGCTGTATGTTGTTCATGTCACTGGAGATTAACCACAGACCTCAAGAGTCCGACTCCTTCCCTTCTTCAGAGAGTAACCATTCTTAACTGGTGCAAGCAGCAGCGTGTTGGAAATGAAGGGCGATTTCCAGAGTCGTGAATGAGAATTTTCATTCATTTTGGAGACACTTCTGATTCGATTACTCTCATGTCCAGATGATTTTTGGCGTGATTTGATTATTTAGGAGAGCTGTTGCCCTCTCTAGAAGTACTAATTAGTTTGAAAGAAGGCGGCAGCGCAGTTCCATGTAGTTTATTGACGTTCTGCCTCCGAGTTTGATGCCGCGCACAAATTCTGCACCTCAGAAGGTGACCTTTAGGGCCTTGAGAATGCAGGACTTCATTAATTGTCATCGTGTGAGAACGAGGACTAGTGGAGGGCTGCAGGCTGAGTGCTCTTTCTTGGGTCGCAAAGAAATGTTTCGGAGGGAGAAGCTGGATTTTCACAGTCTGTCTTTTTGCCCGTTAGCCACAAGATCTAGTTTAAACCACGGCGCTAGTCGGGAAAAAAACAGAAAGCAAACAAAAACAAAACACAAAGCCCAGGAGAGTGGCCATCTGTTTAATGGGACTCGTGAAGAAAGCTTGCTCCGTGCCTGCTCTGTGTGATTTGGCACATACATTGTGCGCGTACGGGGCTGTGATTGAACAGCCTGAGATTTTTGTGACAGAAAGGGAGAGACATAAAAAATGGTCGGATCGTTTCAGGTTTCTGAGCACTTTTAAGGGTTTAGGTTATGTTACAGTGGTGATAGTTGAGAGGAAAGGAAACAGTCGGGATTTTTTTAGTAGTGCAGCCCAGGGAAATAGGAGTAGGAAGAGCCCTTTGCCTTCTTGATGGAGTTCAGATGAGAGCATCAGTTCAGAGCTGAACACCTCCCTGGTGAGGAAAGGCTGAGGGAGCTGGGTCTCTTGAGCTTGGAGAGAAGGAGGCTGAGGAGAGACCTCATTCATGTTTATAAATACGTGACCTCATTAATGTTAATAAATATGTGAAGGGTGGGCATCAGGAGGATGGAGCCAGGCTCTGCTCAGTGGCATCTAATGATAGGACAAGTGGCAGTGAGTGTGAGCTGGAACAGAGGAGGTTCCACATCAATATGAGAATGACCTATGTGAGGGTGACAGAGCCCTGGAAGGGGCTGCCCAGGGGGGTTGTGGAGTCTCCTTCTCTGGAGACGTTTAAAACCCACCTGGACATGTTCCTGTGTGACTTGGTCTAGGTGATCCTGCTGTGTTGGGGAGATTGGACTGGATGATCTTTTGGGGTCCCTTCCAATCCCTGATGTTCTGTGATTCACTTTATCGATGGCGTTCAGAGGAGAGCATCAGTTCTAACTGAACGTGTAAGGACTCTTGTAAGAATCTTGCTAAACAGGAACCTAACAACAATAAGAATTTTTTAATGCTGGGGCTGGCAGTCTCAGTAACACATTAAGTACCTGTTGCAGGTGTCACAGTAGGTTTTACCTATCTTCTGAACCGAAGACAAAGAGCCGGCTATAAGCACACTGACATATGGCAGCACATCGCTCTCATGAAACCGGGGTGCCAAAGTGCCGAGACCGATGGCAGTAGTGGTAGTAATAACATTGATAAACACGTAACAGCTCCAGGCTGTTGGGCAGAGATAGGTAAGTAGAAATGTGCCTGTGGGGAAATCCCTCTGGAGAACTTCCTCGCTGTGCTGCTGTACGTGCACAGTTGTACTCGGCATGCTGTCAGCCAGATGACATTTTACTGTGAAAAGATACACTGAAGAATTGGCATGAAGTGATCAGGATTTTATTAGGTTTTCAGTTGGTTGCCAGCCCAGTAAGCTCCATGGGACTGCAGTGGCACTCAGGAGCAGCGTGAGGACGTGACTGAGCATGGTAAGAACATGGTGAGAGACAGCAGGATGCCCACATCCCCAGGTGGAAGAAGAGGGAGGTCAGGGGTCAAACCTTTCTTAAGGCAGTGTCTCACTAGAGGAGTTGGTGGAACAGGCAGTGCATCCTCAGGTTCCTGTAGCGTTTTAGCACCGCTCTTTGCTGACCTCCTGGACTCTTCTCTGCTTTCAAGGGATCGTTCTGAGAGTTCATTGGGCCTTCTGACTTTTTAATACGGCTATTTATAAACACACACAAAAATAGGAGCTGCGTAGTGAGAAAGTCCTAAGAGTCGTTCCCGTTTTGATACCACGTCACTCTGGGCTGAACTGCCCTCCTTGGCATCCCAGCTCAGACCAACCACACCGTACCACACAGGGCAGATTTCTTCTTTCACTGCAGACCTAGTCCGTGCGTGTTCCTGCTCACCGGACAAATTGCAGCAACCCTCTGTTACCTCGTCAACACACCTGGGCTAGAAACATCTCTCCTCATAGCATCATCAAGGTTGGGCAAGACCTTCAAGATCATGAAGTCCGACTGTCCGCCCTACAACCCACAACCACTAAACCATCTCCCAAAACACCGTGTCTGCCCATTTTTTGAACCCCTCCCTGGGCAGCCGCTTCAGTGCTCAGATGCTCTGTCTGACAGGGACAGTGTGCAGGCTGCTGCCGGTGATGTTGCTGTTCCCATCCCTGCTGTCAGGAAGGTGACGCGGGTCTCTGAGAGCAGAACTTCAGCGAGGTCACAAGTCATTTGACGTGAACTGCTTTTCAGCAGCCCCATGTTCTCTGTCACACAGCATTACATCGTATTTATCTAGTACAGGTTGCTCCGAGTACCAAGGGCTTGGGTTGTTCTTGGAGAAATAAATTCAGGCTGCTGCACTTGTCAGAGTGCTGTAAAGGCATTTGTGGGACTGTGTGAAGGGTGGGTGTCAGGAGGATGGAGCCAGGCTCTGCTCAGGGGCATCTAATGACAGGACAAGGGGCAACGGGTGTGAGCTGGAACAGAGGAGGTTCCACATCAGTATGAGAAGGAACTTCTTCCCAATGAGTGTGACAGAGCCCTGGAAGGGGCTGTCCATGGGGTTTGTGGAGTCTCCTTCTCTGGAGTCATTTAAAACCCACCTGGACATGTTCCTGTGTGACTTGGTCTAGGTGATCCTGCTGTGGTGGGGGGATCGGGCTAGATGATCTTTTGAGGTCCGTTCCAATCCCTGATGTTCTGTGATTCTGTGTAGTCTCTGCAGGTTTCAAAACTAGTGACTGAGTGCTGTGGCCATCGTGAAATTGAGGCCAAAAAACTTTAATCAACACAAAGTAGCTTTACAGAAACAACATTAAACAGCTGCAACCCAAAACCCCAGCACAAAGAGAAAACCAAAACAAACAAGAGCAAAACCGCCGCACTCTGACCGCGTTTCACTAAGTATCCTTCATGCTTTTCAGGCTCACCCCCTTATATTGACACGAGCTCAGAAAATGAAGGATTTCTTTTTCTGTGGGCTGCTGCTCTGTTTTCCTCATTTGCTCAACTGCTTTGTGATTCTTCTGACCGTGTTTTAAAGCGTTATCAGAGCTCTTCCTCGGTTTGTGTTACCGTTAAAATGGGGCGGGGAGATGGATTCTGCCCTCAGCGAGCGCTCAGCGTGCAGACAGTGTGGAGCTGTGTTGTTGCTATCATCGGTACTCATGACTTACATGTGCCTCTTGCGTCGCTCTTCCAGCGCTCGATGCGGAGCGACACCCCTGCGTTTTGCTGGGCCGTGAATGACTATCGTATCGGTAGCCCGTCAGGCAGATGTTTTTCCTGGGAGAATGGTCAGTGTGGTGACAGCAACGTGCAAACGTGTTTGTGGCTGCGTTTGTGAGGGGCTGAGCAGCCTGGTGGAAAGTTGCTCGGTGTTTCAGCATTGCCTGGTAGAGGTCCAGTCACTGGGAAGAGCAGTTTGTGCTGGGCGTGGGTGCCTGTTGTCAGCAGACACGCAGGAACGCCCACCCAGTACCAAGCTCGATGCTCTTGCGTTTGGGTTCCCTAGTGTTTTGTCCGTGTTGGTGCGCTGGGAAATGCTCTAGGGGTGAACTTGTAAGGTGGGGTAGACGGTTGGACTCAATGATCTCGGGGGTCTTTTCCAACCAGGGTGATTCTGTGATTTCAGAGCTCCAGCCTTGCCCTGTCACCCGTGGACACGCACAGCTATAAAATGTTCTTTTTCCTCCTAACCCGACCAATGCAAAAAGCATCTGATGGCAGACTGGTGCCTCTCACATCACCAGCTCTCGTGGTTGCTTTTTAAAACAGCCATTGCGAGTGGCAGGCTTCACCCCTGAACAGGAGATGTAAAGCCGGGTTAGTAAACTTAGAGCAGCAGCTGATGAGAGGGGAACATTTAGCTTTCAGATGCAGAGATGATAGATTTGTTGTTTTTATTTACTTGGAAACTGCCTTTTGTGCCATTTCCTGGCTGCTCAAACCAGTATTCGGATATTATGGGTCCTGGCCTTTGCTAACACACTGATGCACCAGTGAACTTCCAGTCAGAGCAAAGTAGATAGTGTTAGGAGGTTATTTGCCATCGCTCTCTTCTGCCTCCTCCTCTTCCGGTTCTCTCATGTCCCCCGATGCAGAACCACAGAACATTAGAGATCGGAAGGGACCTCAGAAGATCATCGGGTCCAATCTCCCCACTACAGCAGGATGCCCTAGATCCAGTCACACAGGAGCACATCTAGGCAGGTTTCCAGTTTCACTTCTCCAAGGAAGACCATAGCATGGCAAGAAGGAGCATCTAACAAAAGAGCCGGTCTATCTTCACGCGCGTGTTTATGTGCAGATTCTCCAGGGAGAAAGCGTTCGCGGGTCTCACTCCTGAATTACTCTCATTATAATAACCCATTTGGTGTCAACCTGTGACAGATTAGAAGCGCTTAAGGCTAGTCCCAGCTCAAGACAGGTTTAAATGAAGTACTTGTGGTTATTGTGCAGGTCAGTGTGTTTAAATAACAACCCCCCAAATCATACTTTGACATTTAAAAGAGAGAGGAAATATTGTCGCGCTGCAGACCCGGCACAGATAAGCGCGGGGCAATTTGGTCAGCGCGCCGTGATTTGTGAGCGCAGCCTAACACAGTCCTTCGCACAGTTTGTAGTCAAGTAGCCACCTTTGCAGTGTGTCAGCGTGAAAGAAAAAAAACGCTCCTTTTAAAATGTTTACACAAATTACTCCCCTGCGGTGCTGCAGAGCATTTGCTGCAAAATTGATGGAGGCTGAAGATCTGGAGCAGGAATGGCAGAATTCCGGGAGCTCATGGGCTTTTTTTTTCTTGCCTTTTTATTTCACCAGCCAGGGAAGGGGCTGCCCAGTGGGGTTGTGGAGTCTCCTTCTCTGGAGATGTTTAAAAACCCGCCTGAAGATGTTCCTGTGCGACTTGGTCCAGGTGGTCCTGCTCTGGTGGGGGGTTGGACTGGATGATCTTTCGAGGTCGCTTCCCATCTCTAATGTTCTGTGAATCTGTGCCCAGGAATGGGGTAATTTTTCAGGTCCAGTGCTCAGGGCAGGATAACACAGGGAGAAATCCCTGTGTTTTGTGAGTGCCGTGGGAAGTGACAGGGAGCACAGGGCAGAGGGGCCTAAATAATAATGGGAGCAAGCTTACAGCTCTCGGGACATGTGAGATGTGACTCAGGGACAGCTCTTCCCTGCTAGGACTGTGTGTCCCATCCTTGCAGCACTACTCTTTCACTGTCACCTCGCTGTGCCCTGCTGCTGGACTGGAGCTCATCCTCCTCTTGGACAGGGTGACCACCTCAGAGCCTGGCCCTGGCTCACAGCGGTGTGTACGAGCAGAAGAGCTGCAGGAAGGCACAGCTCTGGTAGCAGCTGGGTTTGAAGACAGACGGGGATTGGACTAGATGATCTTTCGAGGTCCCTTCCAATCCTTAATGTTCTGTGACTCTGTGATTTGCTTAGAGGCTCCGCATGGATGCTGGAGGGATCTTCCTTGCTTCACCCTGGGAACAGCAGCTCTCATCATGTTCATCCCTGCTCCTCCTCCTCTGTTTCATCTCCCTTCTCTAGAGCACCCATCATCTCCAGAGAAGGAGACTCCACAGCCCCCCCTGGGCAGCCCCTTCCAGTGCCCTGTCACTCACCGTGAAGACGTTCCTTGTCATATTGATGTGTTCCAGCTTACACCCCTTGCCCTATCACTGGATGTAACAGCAGAGCAGAAGTAAGAAACATGAAGGCTCCAGTACAGTGTTTAAATTGATAGCGTTATCCTAAATTTGTATTGGCTTGGCTGCTTTCTCTTCTAAATGGGGAGAAATACATGATCTGGGATTGTGGTGTTAGAGGAGCTAGAACTGGAAAGTACCTGATCGGTCGTCTAGTTCCTAGGTAATGCAGGATTTCTGTGGCCAGTACTTTTTCTAACGTGTCTGTCTGGAGAAATGTGTCGGTTTCCATCAGGGGAGGTTTAGACTGGATCTTGGGGGAAGAAGTTCTTTCCTGAGAGAGTGGTTGGCCACTGGAAGAGGCTGCCCAGGGAGATGAAGAAGTCCTCATCCCTGGAGGTGTTTAAAAAATGAGTAGATCTAGCACTTGAGGCCATGGTCTAGTGGTTAGGGAGACGTTGGGATGGGGGCTGGACTTGATGATCCTGGAGGACCTTTCCAGCCATAACAGTTGTATGAGTCTATGAAATGGCCGAGTATTGGGTTCCCTTCATTTCCTTGGAGGGTAACTGCATCACAGCCTGAAGACGTTTTCTCGTTGCACTCAGCGTAAGTTTGTTTTCTGAACTTCTTCCTAGTGTTCCTAATTACAGCTTCCGCCATCCCTCAGTGACCCAGTGTTGGTGTTTATGTGGCAAATACTGCAAAACTGCGTGCTTGACTGCGTTTGTTCTGCTCTAGGATTTGGAGCCAGTCGGTTGAATTTTTGCCATTAGATGTCACTACGCGCACGGCAGACTTTTTAAAAGATCTGATTTTTATTTATCCTCACAGAAAAATGGAGGAGGGAATGGGGAGATGCAGGAGAGGGAGTCTGGTAGTCTGCTTTGAGACGGCTATTTAAATAGGACGTTGGCTCTGCCTTTCCTGAAAGCAGCACAGAAGGAAACATAAGATTTTTGACTTAACTCCAACAACCAACAGATGATGCTGTGACCTTAAGCATATATAAATATGTTTAGCAGCTGCTGTATAACATATTTATAAGTGTTTAGCGACCTGGAGGTTAATCAAAATGAGTTTGGTGATCTCAGCTCAGTTCTTAATGGACTCCACTTCACATTATAGCACTGATGCAGCACAATTTGTCACAGTCGGCAGTCTTTACTCAGAGGAGGCCCACTGTGGAGTGAGAATTAAAGGCTGAAGTAATACCTGATTATTTCTCCCTAAAGAAACTTTCCCTTCCAGGCCGTCATAAAGCAGAATAGCCTGTGGAGGAGCTCGCCACTGTGCACTGCACCCAGTCTCAGAATACAGTTACGTTTATTGTTACAGGATGGCTCCTTCCAGCATTACTGCATCAGCTCACTCACACCGCGGTCACTGCTCCGCGAGGGGACCGGGGAAACGCAGTTCTGCCAGGGATGTTCTGAGTCTTTTCGCTTGCTGAGCTCTTTCACAGAGTCACAGAACATCAGGGGTTGGAAGGGACCTCGAAAGATCACCCAGTCCAATCCCCCTGCCACAGCAGGATCACCTAGACCAAGTCACACAGGAA
>JAOXOE010088894.1:0-13930 GCA_028565055.1 Phoeniculus purpureus
GCCTGGAGAAGAGGAGGCTCCCAGGTGACCTTAGAGCAGCTTTCCAATATCTGAAGGGGGCTACAAGAAAGCTGGGGTAGGGCATTTTACACAGGTGTGTAGTGAAAGGGTTCCAGACTTGAAGAGGGCCAATTGAGGTTGGAGATGAGGAACAAATTCTTTCCTGTGAGGCTGCTGAGATGCTGGAACAGGTTTCCCAAGGCAGTTGTGGCTGCCCCATCCCTGGAAGTGTTGAAGGCCAGGTTGGCTGGGGCCCTGAGTAACCTGATCTAGTGAAGATGTCCCTGCCTGTGCAGGGGGGTTGGAACTAGATGATCTTTAAGGTCCCTTCCAACCCTGGCCAGTCTATGATTCTATTTGTAACTACTGTACAACTTTGTTGTTTGTATAAAGCAGTGACCATGTCATATAATTACTGAAAGAAACCCCCAGCGAGACACAACCCAACTTCACTATAGAACGTATGAGACAGAATGTATATGCATGTGTGCTCTGTTGTTTTGTTTTTTGAGAGACAAAATGAGGCCACCTGGTAAGCAGATCTTAAATCTTTAATTCAAACTCTGTGTGTGGTCAGAGGTAGTATTCTTTAAATGCTACTACGTTCTCTGGACATAGTGAAATAACAGTGTGACTTTCAAGTCAGGAAAACTTCATAAATCCTACCGTAATCTGTTAGTCTGGATCTCAGGCTATCTTCCGTGAAGCCATAAGCGGTGCTATCCTGTGACAAACGGGACTACAAAAGGTAGTACCGCGCTGTCATAATTCCTTACGAATCGGATCACTCACTGAGTTACAGAATAGTCATAGGAGAAAATAAATAAAGCTTCCCCCCATTACAAACCTGAGAATCCCAAAACGAGAAGCGGGACGAGCACAGGCACTGCAGCGCGGCCACTGTGCGAAATACAAAACGGGGGACCTGAGTTTCATTCTCAAAACTGGGCGCTGGTGGGCTGATTAGACTGGAGTGGAGATGACTCTGTGATTCATTCCTTCATAGATTACAGGAAGTGCAGTCACGGCTGGTTTTTCTGAAAGACTACCGCTGCATTGTCCTGCCACTGGTGACTGGGGAGAGGAGACCAACCCCCCCACCTCTCTCCACCCTCCGGTCAGGCAGTTGCAGGCAGTGATGGAGTCTCCTCTTGGCCTCCTTCTCTCCAGACTAACCAGCTCCAGCTTCCTTGGCTGCACCCCATCAGCCCTGTCCTCTAAGCCCTTCACCAGCTCCATTGCCCTTCTCTGGACCCACTGCAGCCCCTCAATGTCCTTCTTCTGAGGTGCCCACAACTGACTCCAGTACTCCACTCAGTGCCCAGTGCAGGGGGTCAATTGTTTCCTTACTCCATGGAGTTGGTGATTGTGAGATGAGCTGCAGACTAGATGCCATTGCAGTGACTCTCTACAAGGAGCTGGTAGAGCTTGGGATGTGCCTGGTGGCAAAAGCTGTTTAATTTTGAGGCACTTTCCCTCATATTCAGCTGTGAACCGTAATTTACATTGATTATTTGTTTCCTAATAAATTGTTCTTGGGTCATCTCCACATCCAAACACACTAAGCCTTTTGCTCTGATGTCTGTGTTGCAGTTAATTTAATTAATTTTCTGGAAGGAGTTTGTGACCAAATGCAGGAGATCTGAGTTGGAGTTATCAGGCAGCTCGTTCTTTCTCTATGGTTAGATCCAGGAGGTCAAATCCTGCTCCTTCCTAGCCTCATAATTTAATAGAAGTCAAGAGAGCTCCTTAAGTAGGAATGAGAGTGGAATAAAGTGCCTTGGCTTCAGTCAACTGATAGAGCCCCTCCACTGATGGTTGTCTTGGAGAGGGTTCCAGTGTTTCAGCTGGAGTAGCTCCTGTCAGGCTGATGGAATTACAATTGGGATTTTAAAGTTAAGTAGAAGTTAAAGCAGTATCTGCTGGCACCATTGAAGTGGGAATGGAGCCTGAGTGCTTGTTGTGAATTAGGGAGGGACAGAAGGATATCATCAGGCAACCCCTCCAGGGACAGGGACTCTGAACCTGCCCTGGGCAGCCTGGGCCAGGCCTGGGGAACACTTGTGGAACAGAAATTGGTCCTCAGGGCCAATCTCCACCTCCTCTGAGGCAACTTGAGGCAGGTTCCTCTCGCCCTATCTCTTGTTCCTGGGGAGAAGAGACTGACCCCCATCTGGCTATAACCTCCTGAAGTTCAGGGAGTTGTGGAGAGTGAGAAGGTCTTCTCTGAGCCTTCTTTTCTCCAGTTAAACTTCTCCAGTTTCCTCAGTTGTTTCTCAGAGCATCAGTGTTCAACCCTCTTCTTCAGCTTCATTGGCCCTCTCTGGATCTGCTCCAGATCCTCCATGTCCAGCCTGTTCCAGCGATCCCACACCCTCAGATTCCAGACCTTTTTCCTCCTGTCCAGGCTCATTCTGCCCTTTTCCAGCTTCGAACCATGATCCCTCATCCCATTGTTCCCTGCCCTTGGGAACAGCCTTTCCCAGCCTTCTGACAGCCCCTTTCAGGGGTTGGGAGGTTGCTGTAGGGTCCCACTGGAGCAGTTTTGGGTGGTTTAGCACCCAACCCTACAAAAAAAATCCTGTGTCAGTATCTGTGTCATTTTCTTCTTGAGGAAGAAACTAGAGCTCAAGGGGCTGTGCTGCATCCTCAGCTTCTCCTACACACGCAAATGGCATCCAGGGACAGACTGAACGCAGTGGTAACGTCGGCGCTACTGCACTGAAAGTTCATAGAGAACCCCATTGGGAAGTGAAATCCAGGTCCTTTGCTGGATCGTTAATGATTAGGTAATGGATTTCCTGAAGGAAAAGTCTGAATTTTGTGGTATTTCAGTGTCTCAGGTATTTGTGATGTAGTTGTCTAACAAAATATTAGATTAAGAGAGTTCTCTTTATAGTAACTGTAATTGCCTTTCACAACTCAGTCTGCGTAGTGCTATTTGGGAGACAACAACAAGAGGAAACAGCCTCAAGTTTTACTGGGGAGAGGTAGGTTGAACATCAGGAGAGATCTCTTCCCTGGCAGAATGCTCAGGGGTTGGAACGGGCTGCCCAAGGAAGTAGTGGGGGAGTCCCTGCCCCTGGAGGGCTTCAGCAGCTGAGTGCCTGTGGCCCTGGGGGACAGGGTTTGGGGGGCAGGGTGGGGTTGGGGTGATGGTTGGACTGGATAAACTTGGAGATCTTTTCCAACCTTAATGATTCCATGGTTCTGTGAACCAAAGCCAGATTTATTTGCAGTCCTGTAGCAATTTAAGGGAGACATTGAGCTGCTGGAGCAAGTGCAGACGAGGGCAACAAAGCTGGTGAAGGGTCTGGAGATCAAATCTTATTAGGAGAGATTGAGAGAGTTAGAGCTGTTTGATTTGGGGAGGAGGAGGCTGAGGGGAGACCTTGTTGCTTTCTACAACTATCTGAAGGGACAATGTAGAGATGTAGGTGCTGGTCTCTTCTCACAAGTCGTTAGCAATGAAACTGGAGGGAATGGCTTCAAGCTTTAACTTGAAGGGGTACTTTTGGACTGGACATCAGGAACAAATTCTTCACGGAGAGAGTGGGCAGGCACTGGAATGGGCTGCCCAGGGTGGTGGTTGAGTCCCCATTCCTGGATGTGTTTGAAAGTCGTTTGGATATAGTGTCAGCGGATCTGGTGTAGGAGTGGGCTTGTAGGGTGCGGTTGGACTCAATGATCCCAAGGGTCTTTTCCAGTCTGAATGATCTGAATGATCTTGTGATTCCTTGGAGAGACTTAAGGTCATCTCAGTCTCCAGCATGCTGTTGGATCTATATTGTGTGTAAGTGTGTCTGTCTTTTCTGCATCCCTGTGAATGCAGACTATTTGAATGAATTGCAGCAAGCACTTGCACAGTACAATTTCATAAATGGAAGACTAGCTGAAAAAGAGAGAGACAAGTATGAATGGATCAAATAGTTAAATACTGCATTAAAAAAAAACCCCAAATTGCACAGAAGTTGATTCAACCAAAGGGAAAAAGAAAGCAATGAACTATAGGTTTTGCACGGTTGCTTAGTTTGCTGTTCACAGACAAATGCACGGTTACCCAAGCAACTGCCACATCAGATGAATTATCTGTGATCTACATGACATCTCCTTCAGTAGAAGCACGCGTGCATGCCCTCGTCACCTGGCCTACTTCTCATTCAGATCCCTTGATTGTTGGACTATCTAGGAGAAGCACGTGTTTACCAACATGTGAGCTTAAAGCTCTGCAGCTTCCCCTTCCTCCAGACTCTGTCCTGTCATGTTTTTCCCACTTCTACTTCTCTGCCCTCGTTTTCTCAAGTATCCATTCTTCCAGAATCTCAGCTTGGTTAACAGATTATAAAATCCTTAGAGTGCTCAGATGCATCTATTCATACACATTGACCTTTTCATTCATCCTTTTCATCCTCTAATCTCCCAAGTCACTCTAGCCTCTTGGTGCCTGACTCCATAATATGTTTTATTGCCCAGGGGCCACAGGGATGGTATTATTGTGGCTTTTATAAGGATAATAGTCCCCAGCCTGAATTTATTTAAGCATATTTCTGCCTTCAGACATTGTATAGGATATATCTTGCATATAAATCACAGTATCACTCAGGTTGGAAAAGACCCTTGGGATCATCAAGTCCAACCATCAACCCTACTCTACAAGTTCACTCCTAAACTATATCCCCCAACACTACATCTAAGCGAGTTTTAAAGTCATCCAGGGATGATGACTCAACCACCACCTGGGCAGCCCATTCCAGTGCCTGACCATTCTCTCTGTGAAGAATTTCTTCTTGATGTCTAATCTAAACCTACCTTGTTGAAGCTTGAAACTACTCCCTCTGGTTCTGTCGCTAATGACTTGTGGGAAGAGACCAACGTCAACATCTCTACAATGTCCATTCAGATAATTGTAGAGAGTGATGAGGTCTTCCCTAAGCTTCCTGTTCCTCAAACTAAACAGCCCCAACTCTCTCAATCTCTCCTCATAAGACTTATTCTCCAGGCCCTTCACCAGATTTGTTTCCCTCCTCTGCACTCACTCCAGCACCTTGATGTCTCCCTTATGCTGAGGTGCCCAAAACTGGACACAGGACTCAAGATGTGGCCTCATCAGTGTTTAGTACAGGGGGACAATCACTTCCCTACTCCTGCTGGACACACATTTTCTAATACAAGCCAGAATGCCATTGGCCTGGGCACACTGCTGGCTCATATTCAGCCTTCTGTCAATTAGAACCCCCAGCTCCTTTTCTGCTAGACTGGTTTCCAGCCACACTTCCCCAAGCCTATAGCACTGCATGGGATTGTTGTGACCAAAATGCAGGACCTGACACTTGGTTCTATTGAAACCCATACAATTATCCTTAGCCCATCAATGCAGTCTGTGAAGGTCCCTCTAAATAGCCTTACTGCCCTCCAGCACTCCCTCCCAGTAAGCAAACTTACTGAGGGTGTACTCAATCCTCTCATCAAGATCATTGATAAAGATGTTGAACAGGAGCAGCCCCAGCACTGAGCCCTGGGGGACACAACTCGTGACTGGCCTCCAAGGGGATTTAGCTTGATTGACCACAACTCTCTGGACCCGGCCATCCAGCCAGTGTTCCACCCAGCAGAGTATGTGCCTGTCTAAGCTATGGGCAACCAGCTTATTCATGAGGATGTTGTGGATAACAGTGTCCAAGGCGCCTTACTGAAGTCCAGACTGACTGTATCAACAGGCTTACCCTCCTCCACTAAGCAGGCCACCTTATCACAGAATGAGATCAGGTTTGTCAAGCAGGATCTGCCTTTCATGAACCCATGTTGACTGGGCTGCATCGCCTTGTTGACCTTTAATTGCTCCGTAATGGCTCTGGAGATGATCTGTTCCATAACCTTCCCTGGCACCAAGGTGAGACTGACAGGCCTGTAGTTGCCAGGATCCTCTTTCCAGCCCATCTTGAAGATGGGAGTCACATCTGCCAGCCTCCAGTCCATTGGGACAACTCCAGTTAACAAAGATTGTTGAAAGATTATGAAGAGTGGCTTGGCAACCACATCTGCCAGCTCCCGCAGTACTGGTCCCATAGATTTATGAGCATCCAGCTCATGAAGTAGGTTCATAACCATTTCCTCATGGATTATGAAAAGCCTATCCTTTTTCCCATCCCTATATTCCATCTCAGGAGGCTGTGCACCCAGGGAACTAATCATCTTACTAAATACTGAGGCAAAGAAGGCATTAAGCACCTCAACCTTATCATGATCTTTGGTCACCGTGTTCCCCTCTGCATCTAACAACATGTTGAGATAATTCCTACCCCTCCTCTTGCTGTTAATGTACTTGTAAAACCTTTTTTTGTTATCCTTCACCACTGTGGCAAATTTCGGTTCTAGTTGACCTTTGGCCTCCCTGATTTTCTCCCTACATTCCCTACATAACTTCACTGCATATTTTTAGTTCTCATAAGTTGTCTACCACCCCTTCCAGAAACTATGAACTCTCCTTTTACTTCTGAGTTCCAGCCAAAGCTCTGTTCAGCCAGGCTGGTCTCCTACCCCATTGTCTTGTCTTACGTGACTTGGGGATGGTCAGTTCCTACACTTTCAAAATTAATTCTTTAAAGTATGCCCAGCCTTCCTGGGCTCCCATGTCCTCCAGAACTGTCTCCCAGGGGACTCTCTTAACTGTGTTCTGAAAGAGACCAAAGTCTGCTCTCCGGAAGTCCAGTGTGGTAGTTCTGCTGGCCCTGCTCCTTGCTTCACCAAGAATTGAGAACTGTAATATTTCATGATCACTATGTTCAAGACAGCCTCCAACAATTACATCCCCAATAAGACCTTCTCTGTTAACAAGTAGCAAGTCAAGGACTGCATTTCCCCTTGCTGGCTCCCAAACCATCTGTGTCAGGAAGTTATTTCCCACACAGCTGAGAAACCTCCTGGACTGTTCCCTCACTGCTGTATTATATTTCCATCATATGTCTGGAAAGTTGAGATCTTCCATGAGGACAAGGGGTCGAGATCAAGAGACCTCACTCAACTGTCTATAAAGTATCTTACTTGTTTCTTCATCTTGGTTGTGTGGTCTGTAGCAGACTCCCACAATGACATCTGTCCTATTAGCTTTTCCCTGATTTTAACCCATAAGCTCTCAACCCTGTCATCATCATCATTAAGTTCTAAGCATTCATAATTCTCCCTAACACAGAGGGCCACCCCACCATCTCTCCTACCTTACCTATCTCTTTTTGCAAGTTGGTAACCATCAATTACAGTACTCCAATTGTGTGACTCATCCCACCATGTTTCCATGACGACAGCTATATCATAGCTAATGTTTCGTTCCAGGTTTGTAGGGTTTGTTTGTTGGGTTTTTTTTTTTTTTAGACTTTTCAAAGCATCTAATTCATTTAAAGTGACTTGTATTCCTCCATTGTTGTGCTGGAGCTGCTGCTGAGATCTTGGCTTGCTCCTGAGTGAATTGTTGCAGTGCACTTGCTACTGTTGGCTTCTTCTGTGCCTCCTCCCCTGAAGTCTCTGCTTAGAAGGGGGGGCAAGATTTTTTCCTCTGCCTGGAGCCTCTGTAGGTATGATTGTTGTTCCATAGATGCCTATTCCTTTCCCATATTAGTAACCCCACTTTCCAGGGACCCTGCTTCTGCCCCTCCTCCTAGACCAGAGAATACTGCAACCCCAGCACCTTGAGATCTGTGGATGCAAAAGGCTGTCTTTCTGTCTCACAGTCAGCTCACACCCAGTGCTCAAAACCCAGGTGTGAGTGTGTATGTGGTGGAGGGTCCATTAGCAGTAGTTTCTCACTCAGTTATAGATAAATGTTTGTGGCACAAGGGACACTACAAATAGTGTAGTGGAGGACTGCTGGTTGAGCTCTCATAATATTGATTGCATCCTCTGCAAAGTGGGTGGTAAAGGTTTGATTTCAAGCTTTGATCTGTACCTGCAGCAATCAAAGCCTGAGTTCAAAGTGGAAAATATCAATGTGCGTCATAGAGGGTGTATGGAAGAAAAATCTGCAGGAATGTGGGATTACAGTGCTCGACTTTTCCCAGTGTACTCTAGTCAATGTTACCCTGACTGATTTACAGTTGTGAGATCATCAGAGTGAGAGTGGGATTTGATCCTGTGGTCTCTGAGTCTTTGTTCAGTAACTTTTACCTGTTTTCTTTCCATTATAACAAACAGAAATGACCATATTATAAGTAAGATCATTTCAAGTGAGCATGATCTGAATCACAGAATCACAGAATCATCATTACTGAAAAGAATCACCAGGATCATCAAGTCCAGCCCTCATTCCAGCATCTCCCTAGCCCCTAGACTGCAGCCTCAAGTGCTCTATCTACTCTTTTTTCAAACACCTCCAGGGATGGCAACTCCACCACCTCCCTGGGCAGCCTGTGGTTCCAGTGCCCAACCACTCTCTCAGGAAAGACCTTCTTCCTAAGATCCAATCTAAACCTCCCCTGACACAACTTGAGGCCATTTCCTCTCATCCTATCATTGTTGATTTTGAGAGAAGAGACTGAGGAAAAAACCTTAAAGCATGCTGCAGTGAGTGTCTTGATGACAACTACAGTCTGACTAAGCTGTGTTCAAAATAATGAAGTAGAGACAATATATTCCATCTTCCCCCAATTCAGGCCACCAACAGGAAAAGTAAGTAAAATTTGCACAGAGTTAAGGTATTTACCATACTCACCTTGGTGTTTAAGGAGAAAATGCTAATAGAACACTGGATGTGGAGTGTTACTCTTTTTTTCCAGAGTGTGATTGGCAGTAAATGTTTACTAGGTCTCTTAACTAGATTTTACCCGTAAAACTGTGTCTCAGATTTATTCCTTCAACTGTGACCAGCCAGCTCTGCTGTATGTGAATTGGAGCTACCTGACTCACTTCACATCTGGGTGGTTCTAAATTCATAGACGTCTTACATCAGCAGTGGTTGCTAAGTGCTGCTAAGGGGCTACTTAAGCTGCTAACTCATACATCAAGTTATTTTTGGTACAGCTACCTGAATGGTGTAGCTCCTAATTGAGTGAATTCAAGCAAATCCTTTATATTTTTCAGCAGAGAGAGTGGTGGTGATGCACAGATTAAATATAGCAAGTCCTGTTAGCAGTGCGCAGATGGTAAAGAGTGAATGAAGAATAAGCAGTGGATGGAAGCCAGTGTCACGACAGATGAGACTCTGTACTTCTGGGTAAATAAAAACAGTGTTTCTGCTTTTTCTGAATCCACATAGGTATTCACCCTAAGATTCTAAATCAAAACACAAGGCAGGAGCGGTGATTATGCCGACCTGCTAGATGCCTATCAACGAAGGTGTAAAGCAGAGTGTCGTTAAGGAACCAAGCACTTGTCTTGCTTGGGTTAGGTTGTAGCAGCAATGCAGAACACAAATACCACTGAGAACTTACACGCCTCTGCAGCAGTACCTGGAAAGGCTTTGGTCACCAACTAGCAATAGCGTGATCAAGTAGGAAGCAGGAGTTGAAAAAAACCAAACAGCCCAGGAATAAAGACATAACCACAAAAGTGTAGCAGGGGACAGAATTTAAATAAATCTAGACAGTCTCAGCTAAGTCACAGAGACTGTAACAGAGCAAAGAGAAATACTGGTTTCTCGTGTGGAGGCTTTGGGAGCTATTTAACCTGGCCATGTTTACAGAAGCTGTGTAGTCTCTAAACCAATCTGCTGAAAATGAATCTATGCAATACTACTCACTCCATTTCCCTTTCTCTTCCATCATCAGTTTGAACAGGCACAGAATGATCCAGAGACAGAGGTACTTTGGGATGCTAACTGTGTGTCCAGTCCTTTTGTTGGGCTGTGGATGCCAGAGTTTGAAAACTACAGGTTTCGAGGTAAGTGTAGTGCCCTTCCTGTCTTTTCACCACAAAAATGCCTTGACTATGGAAACTGACCAGATAAACCAATTTCTCACTGTAATCCAATGATAGGAAAAAGGGCAACGGGTGTAAGCTGGGACATAGGAGGTTTCACATAAATATGAGAAGGAACTTATTCATGGGAGGGTGATGGAGCACTGGAATGTGTTGCCCGGGGGGGTGGGTTGTGGAGTCTTGATCCAGGTGATCCTGCTGTGGCAGGGGGATTGGACTAGATGATCTTTTGAGGTCCCTTCTAATCTCTAATGTTCTGTGATTCTGTGGAATCCTTAGGAATGATGTAGTGGGAGAGCAAGTAATTGGATTAGCAAAATACGTTTTTTAGCTATAACCTAGAATTCTCTGGAGACCCCAACAGCCCTTTGGAAAACAACAAATGGACATGAATGCTTTGCCTCTCTAGATCTCATCCCTCTTGAGCAAAGGTTTGGTCTGGCATCTTTATGCCTGACAGCTGGCCAGTCGTGTAAGCTCTGCTGGTGGTCTGGGTTGGTGCTCTGGAAAGCAGTTACTGCTTGAAAATAATAACTTGTGCTGCACCTCTGCCAATGTCTTGTCTCTCCCTGACCCAGCCTCGCCTTACCCAATTTCTCTGTAGAAAGTTATTCAAACCAGTAGTGTTACTGTAATTGCCTGATGGTCCAGAGGACATGCTGAATGTTGGTTTAAGTGCTTCCCATATAGCTATCTATCTTCCGAGAACATAAAATACACAACTACAGTGTTAGAGTTACAGAATCACATCAGATCTCTGAGATCATCAAGCCCAGCCTATCACCTAACATCACCACATCAGTGAGACCAGGACACTAAGGGCCACATCCAGTCTGTCCTTAAACACCTCCAGGGATGGGAACTCCTCCACTGCCCTGGGCAGTCCATTTCAGTGTCTGATCACCACTTCCTTGAGGAAGGGCTTCCTAACATCCAACCTAATCTTCCCCTGGCTCAGGTTCAGGCCCTGTCTTCTCATCCTGTTGCTAGTTGCCTGGGAGAAGAGCCTGACCCCCAACTGACTACAGCCTCCGTTCAGGGAGTTATAGAGAGGGAGAAGGTCCTCCCTGAGTCTCCTCTTCTCCAGGCTAAACACCCCCAGCTCCCTCAGCCTCTCCTCATCAGATTTTCCCTCCAGTCTTACTCTGAATAAAAGAGGGGAGAGAAATAAATATTCTTGTATTGGAAACGAAGTGGAAGCTACAAAAGGAATGGCAGAATCTGAATGTTCTGTGAGGTAGTCAAATGAGACTCCACCTTGAGTACTGTGTCCCGTTCTGATGTCTCCAACATAAGAGAGACATAGATCTGTTAGAACAAGGCCAGAGGGAGGGTCAAAGGATGATCCAGGGGCTGGAGCACCTCTGCTGTGAGGACAGGCTGAGAGAGCTGGGATTGTTCAGCCTAGAGAAGTAAAGGCTTTGGGATGACCTTATAGCTGCCTTCCAATATTTGAAGGGAAACTACAGGAAGGCTGGAAAGAGACTTTTGCAAGAGTATCCAGTGATAGGACAAGGGGAAATGGCCTTAAACTGAAGGAGAATAGATTTAGATTGGAACATAGGAAGAAATTCTTCATTACAAGGTTGGTGAGACTCTGAAATAGGTTACCCAGAGAGGCTGTGGATGCTCCCTCCCTGGAGATGTTCAAGGCCAGGATGGATGAGGTTTTTAGCCCTCTGCTCTAGTCAAGAGACATCCATGCTCATGGCAGGGAGGTGTTGGATTAGATGATCTCTGAGGTTCCTTCCAACCTAAGCCATTCTAGGAAATGGATTTAAAGGTACCTTAGGTGTATGAGCTCTCTAAACCTTCAAAGTGTCTATCTTGCCTGTGGCCGTTCAAGAGCAGAATTGTCCAGCTACCCCAAGTTCATTTTACAAGATGTTGCTGCAAGGTAAATCACTTACTGTGTCTCAAGTGTGATGTTCCAGTAATGTTGTTATGAGTTTGTTCTGTTATAATAATTAAGTATGAAAGGTAAGCTAGGTGGAAGTACAAGCAACAAGGGAGCCAGCAATAGGAAGATGCTTTAATATCTCCAGAGAGCATGAGCCAGAATATTTGCCAAGGATAAGAAAGAAAAGATTTAGATGCAGAGAGGGAGTGACGTGCAGTGAGAAGAAATGCATTCTGCTGGTACTACATCTGTACTATTCCTCCAGGACACTGACAAAGGAAGTGGTAGTCTAATATCATGAAAAGAGAAAAACAAGATAAAGCCATGAGAAAGCTGTAGCTGAAGACTGGGTAGTTGTAAAGAAGGAGAGAAGCATACGAAGGCAAGATAAGTGATAAAATTCCTGGCTCAAATGAAGCAAGTGACAGGCTGAAAATTAGTAGATAAATAGACATTTCCACCTACATATAAAAAACTATGACAAATGCTGGTGCAATGTTATGCAACTCTCCTGAGGGGGGAAAAAAAAAAGCCCAGAAGTTGCAGCAAGGGCACCACGGGAACTTCAACCAAGCAGTTCACAGTGTTAATGGTCCTGGCTCTCACTCCTCTCACTCCTCAGGTACACTGCTTACTGTTTGCTCACAGAGCCAGCATTGCTCTTCAGTTTCAAAGGGTGTGTTAAATCTTCTCATACGACATGGTTTCTCCAGCACTAGCTATCTGACAGAATGGAGAAACCCCTCAAACTCCAGCAGAACAACATCCAGTCCCAGCTGCAATATTCTCATCTTCTCCTGGCTTCTACAGACAAGTTAAATTTTTCCAGGAGTTAATGAAGTACATGGCAGAAATCTTTGGCATTCTCTAGAAGGCTGTCCAAGCAAAACAAGACTGCTGGAAACACTGCGCTTGTCAACACAAGTAGTGTAACCATGCCCATCTGGCATACACCTGTAAAGACCTTGGCTATGTCCAAGGAAAGCAGACGGAAGGCATCAAGCTCCTGCAATAGCTCTTGTAACATGTTTTTTTTGCTCCTGTGCCTGACTGCAGTGCGTGAGAGGATCAAGTCGAAGATCCACCCAGAATGTATTCCATGTGAAAAAGGCATCCTTGAAGCACTTTGTGTTAAGGTGTTTAATATGCATTTTATTTTTATATGGCAGCGATGGGTTATGTGATACCAGGTTTTGTTAGAAAATCTACCTGTGTAACTCACTAACGACTGCTAAACTAGCTCCAGCTCCAAACATGGCACCTCTCTGCCTTATGTGTCTTTAGGTTACACTAAATGTAGCTGGCACTGACATATTTAAGGACTTCTATGGAAGACATCATGATTTTAGCTTTCTGAGATCTTCAGAGTGATCCATGTAAGAGTTGAAGACATCTGTCCAATGTTGTCTTCATCAGTGGTGTACATGATGCTTTCCACATCATAACTTGCTCTCAGGCAAGTTCTGCAGGGCTTGTGTCATCTTTCCTTAGAAGACCAACAGAAAAGTTGACAAGAAGCATATTTTGTTGTGATGCTGTTCTGCCACCAGCCACTGAGCTTCACAGTCTTCACTGGTAGAAGTAGAAAAGGCACCCTGTGCTTTGGATGAGGTTTTCCATAGATATGAGCTTCATGACACCACTACTAGAAGTTTGCACTATTTTTCTGTTCTGCTGTCTCTGAGATTGAAATAAGACTTTGTCATGAAGTTATGTCACATCTGTTGTTCTAAAAAACAAGTTAGCTCAGATAAATCTACATGTCTTAGTATATTTGCAGTCTCTTTGGCTGTTTTTAATTTTTTTTTCTTTTTAAGATCCTTTTCAAAGGAGGAGGCTAGTCATAATCTAAGTTTGGACTTGTTGATGGAGGTGCTCTTAAAATTCAGAGGTTTGTGTTTTATGCCTGATGTTTTCACAGAAATCAAGGTACTGCAGGCACATGGTCTCTAGCATATTATGTTTTATGCTGTTTACCTTGCAGTAATTGTGAATCTTCAAATATATTTGCTGTATTGAACCTATACTCTGTTCTTTCTCCTGATATTATGGGACATTCCCTGCTGGGACTTAGTATGGGTCCCATATAAGCTACACAGGCTAATTGTAGTCATTATGCTGTCC
>JAOXOE010088894.1:13940-26224 GCA_028565055.1 Phoeniculus purpureus
GCTGTCCTCTGGAGAGATTGTTGTGTGTGTAGCAGAACAGACAGTCTCTCTGGAAGGGATAACAGTTCCTGAAGATTTTGAAAGTAGGCTGGATTTATATCTAAACCCATTTTGATGCAAACACTATATAGTAGTAAATGTACATCCTTGTAGGCTGTGGAAAAAGAGGAATGATGGGGTTTTTATAAAGAAGAATGTCAAACAGTGAGAAGAATGCTGCCACAGCAGTGGCATGCATTTAACTCTATGCTGAAATTAGTTCTTGTTTTGTTTTTGCTTTATTAAAGCCCATTAGTTCATTCTCTATTTCTATGGCAAGTAATGGTAGGTACTGCTTCTCTTTTATATAATTTACTGTTTATATCATATTATTAATATCTTAAACTATTAAATCCTCTCTTTTCCTTCTTGAGGATACCATGAAAGCATGCAAAATATGGTATCGATTAGCTTTCACTGCGAATTGCAAAATAAGGATAGCATCTACTTAAAGATGAAAACCATTAGCAAGTAGATTTAAAAACAATGAGGTAAGATACATTATAGGTGGCCAGAGGAGAAGCTTGGGGAATTGTATGTTAAAAGAGCAAGTAAAGGTTGGATGGAATATCCAGTTGGATCCTTGGCTGAGTAGGGAGACAGAATGTGAGCAGCCTGGAAGGTAATAGTCACATAATATACTAGACCGAGTTAAGAGGTTTTGTGCTATCGTTACTTGATTTTTGATATTTTACCTGTGTAAGATCATATGAATTTGAAGTTAAAACATTACAAGAAGCATTTTTTTTCACAGAAAAACCATTGTTATAGGTTTGGAAGGTTGTTACTAGATGCTTAATGTGTTGGAAGTACTTGTCCAGCGAGGTTGTACGCAGACACACAGATCATTAGGGGCTTTAAGGGACCTGTAGAGGTCTTCAAGTCCAACTCCCCTGCTTAAGCAGGACCACAGAACCTAAGGCAGTTCACATAGGAATAGGGGTTTATTTGGTGAAGGGTTTCCATTTCTTCTGATGCAATCACTTTCACTGCTGTCCCAAGTTACAGAGCTAAAGGGACCCCCTAGTCTCATTCTATTCAGCCATATATGGTTTAGTGAGCTTAATTTTATGTCTTTCCAAGAGATTTTCCTGAAGGATACTCAAGCCCTATATGTGGTCAGTTCACAAAAGATACCCTTCTTGAGAAAGGTAAAAACTATACAGGCAAAAACTTGACTATCTGGAAAGAATACAGTAAATGGGATTCACCAAAAAGAAAAGTGAAACCCAAAGGAGATATTGGGCAACTTACTTTGACCTGGAATGTCTTTAGATCAAGTCTTGGTGTTCTCTTCTGAGTCTGGCGTAATGGAATCCTGTGACAGCAGCTCTTCAGTTCTCCCCTATTGTGAATGAAATAAACTGTAGAAGAAAAGAGCTGTGGCAGACTTGTCCCTGTAAATAACAGCATTTAGGGATAACCTAATGGTAGTGGGAATGTCAAATAGGTGCCTATTAAAACTGATTTACTATAAACAGTGCAAAAGTGATTGTGGGACAAAACATTATCTACTTCAAGAGAGAGAGTTAGGTCCTCTGCGTTGGTGGGATATATGAGTGGGCTGGATGATTCAGTGGATTCTTTTCACTATCTTGGAGATCTGAAGTAAATTGATAGGGTGTGATGTGTTTGTGAAATGACTCTCTGGAACAACCCTACAGCTGCAAGAGCTGCAAGATACCATGGAGGAAAATATTCCTACAGTCCTGTAGAAAAACACCTGTCTGATGTGTGTTTTTAGATCTTCTAGTAATTTCTACCTTTCATACGTGACCGCTTCCCTCAGTATGTGTGCTGGTGCTGAATGGCATTGTCTGCTCTCTCTGGTGCATCCCTGTGAAATCAAGGCGGTTTTGCACCCACATAAAATTCCTGTGTGGCACACGATCTGCTAATAGCGACGGTTTGAACGTTCAGAAACAAGGAGGAGACAAAACCATGCAATTTCCTGATGACTTCCTCCCAAATGCTGTGTCTGAATTTAGGTTGATCCAGAAAACCTGGTTCAAGGTGAATTTTTAAAGCTCTTGTGCTGTGTGCGCTCAGCTTTGAAAACCGAAAGCCCTCACTGGACAGCCAGTCATTCTCTTTGCAGGATTTTCTGTATATTCTTTACTCTTCAGTTCATTAGAGCATTTGATGTCAGGTTGATTTTCATAAGCAGCCTCAGAAATAACCCCTTACCTGTTGCTTCCCATGGCAGCCTTGGCACAAAGACCTGGAGCTCTGAGGAGCAGCAATGCCAGTGACCGAATGCTGAATAGCAACAGAGAAGCTGGTGAGGTGAAGAAGCTTTTGACAGAAATGGTTTTTCCTTTCACTGCTGCCATCAGCCACAATTTTAAACAGAAATTGTTTATGAGTTTTAGCAAAGCTGGCCCTGTGGATTCCTTGGGGATACAACAGTCAAAGATTGCGGGTGGGGGTGCCGTTGTCTGCAGAGCGCCTGGGGAGTTTGTCCATTATCAGGAGAGAGGGGAAGGAGCAGCAGCAGAACGGTGGGTTGTGCTCAGCACATTAATTTCTTTGGCTCCTGCTGGGCCTAGTTAAGATTTTAGTGTTTTCTTCAGCGTAATGAGGCTCCTGCGAGGTCTCCTCTGTGCCCAGCCTTCAGACCACAGCCCTGGCCTGGAAGTCAGTGTTTTGCCATCACGCTGCTTGCACACTGAGAGTTGTTACAGCTGGGAGCGATTGCACTTGGCCCTGGTAGCCAGGGCAGTGCTAGTCTTCACAGCTGAAATGAACAGAGATCCTTTAAAAAACTGGAGAGAGATTTCTGAGGTCAGCTTTGAGTAGCTGTTTGCCCTGACTGTGGAAATAACTTGATGGCAAAGAAACGTTTGTGGCACTTCTAGCTCCATCGGTCAGTACGTGCTGTCGAGAGTATTGTGAAAGACAGGGGGACGTACCGGGGACAGAAACAGGCTCAGTTTTTAAACAAGCTGAGATTAGAGCGAGCGTTTACAGTTCTGCAAATCAAAGAAGCCTGGGACTTGCGTCTTTGGAGACCCCGAAGGGCAGTTCTGTCAGCCAGAAATAGAACTTGGTAGATAAGACAGCATAGCTGTAGTCTGAATCCTTGTCCAACGGTGACATGATCCTGCTGTGCTGAGCTGCCTTAGATCTATGACATCGATTGCCTCCCCCGGGGAGCAGCATGGCCTTCTGTGACCCGTCCATGGAGAGCACTCCTCTGACATGAGTATCTGCTTGTGGCTCCAGTGATAGAGCTTTTGACCCGGTGCCTGTTTACAGCGGTGTGTTGCAGTTCTGGCTGCGCTTCGGTGTCATCTTGTTGGCTTTGCTTTCAAATGACTATTTTGTTTTCTCGTCACCCTTCCTGCCTTCAGAGAATTATTTTAAAATGTACAGCAGACTTTGGCCTTGTAGCCTTCACCAGTCCCTCCTTGAGGAAATGCCCTCTAGTTGCCTCAAGGGAGGTTTAGACTGGGTCTGCAGAAGAAGCTCTTTCCTGAGAGAGTGGCTGGGCGCTGGCACAGGCTGCCCAGGGAGGTGGTGGAGTCACCATCCCTGGGGGCATTTAAAAAACTAGTAGCTAGAGCACTTGAGGCCATGGTGTAGGGATTAGGGAGGTGTTGGGTGAGGGCTGGAGTTGAAGATCCTGAAGGTCCTTTCCAGCCATGATGATTCTTTTTCTAGGGGAGGAAGGGAGAGGAAAGAAAACCCCAACCAATGAACAAACAACAACAGTTGATTCTGGCTTTATTAGATGAAGTGCTGCTGTGCTGCAAGATGAAAAATAAACTCGCTTATCTAAGGTGGAAATGTGTGGTGGTAATTGAATTTCAGTTTCTTTTTCATTTTTTTATAGCTTTTTTTTTTTCTTCTTTAAATGTGATTTGACTAAAGATCCTTTCTGACCAAATTTGGTGAGATTTGGGTAAAGGCTTTTGAAGGATGCCTTTCTGCTCCAGCAGCCAGTGAAATTTATCCAAAGATGTGAAGTGAAAAGGTTGATGTGGTTCCTTTGGAAGCTGTGTTGCGTTTTTCTCCACACTTCAGGCTGGTTCTTTGAAACTTGCTTTCTGCCTGTTGCTTTCTTCTCATTAAACCTGTATCCTAAACAACACTGGTGGGGTTGTTTTTACTTCCTTCTGACTCTGGTCCAAGTTCTCTTCTGCGACTCTCCAGAAAGCTCTCTGCCAAGATCTCCACTGAAAATGGAAATGTGCCTGGACAGCTATAGCAGTAGGCTCTGTTACAGAGATGTACTGAGCCTTTTGTGGGTTCAGTAGTTGTGGAAACGGCTCCTGTTTTGCTGTGCCAAGTGCCACATCCCTCTACAGGCTGCTTAATATCAAATTTAACAGCCAATCCTGAGGACCTCCCTACGTGATTGCCATGTTGGCTCAAATGTTTGTCAGCTCCTGTTAATCTTGATAGTGGTAACACCATCCTGTTCTGTTACACCTCCTCCTACCTTTTACTGAAAAATCCTTAATCTGCAATAAATTGAGCCTCTCTCCTTTCCTCTTGTTATTCTCATAAGTCATCTTTGAGACATCTCAGGTGTTAGTGCTAGAAGTCTCTAATAAAGTAGGCAAAATAATCTTCCTTCTGTATCCCCCAGTCATGTTCCAAGATGCTGAGTCTTTAAAGCCAGTCCTAAACCTTCTTAAACTCTGCATCTGACATTTTGTTCTGTAGAAAGTATGTTGTGTTTGTGTGACTGTACACTGTGTGTGACCTTGACTTCATGACTAATTGCATGTAGTCGGAAAAATTATTACTAAAAGAGTTCTGACAGTGCTCTCTGCTAGGTCTCCATAGTGTAATGACAAACTTGAGGTAATTGAATACTTTTTAGAAGTGTCCTCAATCATATTCTGCTGCTTCTTCGCTTTTTTAGTGATTTCAGTTGGTTTAGAGGTAGGAATTTGTATATGCAGTCTAAATATTGCCGTAGTAGTAGAGGAACCCCCATGACTTTATGGATCTGCTTCTGCTCTGTATTTACTGCAGTATCTTCTGTCTGGTCTGTATTTCTATTTCTGGATTGTTTGGGTTTTTTTGTCCAAACTTGTCAGAACAGAATTTTTTATACCTCCTTATGGTTGCTTGGATGTGAAGTTGTTTTTGTTGTTGTGGTGCTTTTTTTAAAAAAAAACCCAACCCCAAAACTTAGAAGGAAAAAATCTTTTAGGGTTAGAGGGGTTTTTGTTTTGGTTCGATTATGAGGAACGTTGCACAGTTACCATGGACAATTATGTTCCTGAGGAACAGTAGTCTCTTAGGGTATCACTTTAAGTTGACGGCATCGTACCTGTGATTGGTTTTGTCTGTTAATGCGTAAGTGGACTGTCAAACCAACAACTGAGGTCAGCATGAGCCTTTGCAGACTTGTTGATGACTGAAGCCAGACTGAGTTTACAGAATCACGGAATCACAGAATTATTGAGGCTGGAAAAGGCTTCTGGGCTCATGAAGCCCAGCCTATGACCTAACATCACCACATCAGCCAGACCAGGGCACTAAGGGCCACATCCAGACTGTCCTGAAACACCTCCAGGGTTGGAGAGTCCACCACTGCCCTGGGCAGTCCTTTCCAGTGTCTCATCATCCTTTCTGTGAGGAAGGGCTTCATAACACCCAACCTAACCCTCCCCTGGCTCAGGTTCAGGCCCTGCCCTATCATCCAGTCACTGGTTGCCTGGGAGAAGAGCCCAATCTCCGCCTGTCTAAACCTCCCTTCAGAGAGAGGTAGAGAGGGGGAAGGTCCCCCCTGAGTCTCCTCTTCTCCAGGCTAAACACCCCCAGCTCCCTCACCCTCTCCTCATCAGACTTTCTCTCCAGTCCCTTCCCCAGCCTCATTACTCCTCTGGACCCCCTCCAGCTCTTTATCTCTTTCTTGAAGTGAGCCGAGAACTGTCCCCAGTACCTGAGTGGAGACCTCACCAGTGACCCTTACAGAGGAAGGATTACATCCCTAGTTCTGCTGGCCACACTATTCCTGGTACAAATTAGGATGCCATTTGCCTTCTGGGCTACCTGGGCACCCTGTTGGCTCCTGCTCAGCCAATTGTCAACCAGCACTGCCAGGTCCCTCTCTGCCAGGTTGCTCTCCAGCCACTCATCCCCCAGTCTGTAGCTATTGTGGCCAAAGTGTAGGACCCTGCACTTGGTCCTGTTAAACCTCATCCTGTTGGCCACTGCCCATTCACCCAGTCTCTTATGTGTATTCTAAAACCCACCCTTTTCAAGCGACTTAATACCAATACTGCTGTTAACGTGTGTATTAGTACGATGCTTCGATGTTAAGATCTTGGATGTAATGCAGTTGCTAAATGCCGTCACTCAACACGTGTTGTGTGTGTTTGCTTCCTTTTACTGGAAATAATTATTATTTCTTATCAGGCTTGAAGAGCATCATAATGATGCACATATCTTTCACCTTAACGAGTCACTACCTAAGAAAGCCAATACTGTGATAGGGCACAATTCTTTTAAGAATTTTCAGTTAATGCAGCTGTCTTGAGGACTGGATTTAGAGATGACAGATAGACAAAGCTGCCTCCAATGTATTCTAGAATGGTTTAGAGTGATAAAACATGGTTTTATTTCCTGTCAACACTTCAAATCTATATGCCATCCACTCATGCCGAATAGAAGTTAGAATAGAGTCATAGAATCATCACGGCTGGAAAGGACCTCCAGGATCATCAGCTCCAGCCCTCATTCCAACATCTCCCTAACCCCTTATACCATGGCCTCAAATGTTGTAGCTAATTGGTTTTTAAACATCTCCTGCTATGGTGACTCTACCACCTCCCTGGGCCCAACCGCTCTCTCAGGAAAGTTCTTCCTAAGATTCAATTTAAACCTTCCATAACACAACTTGAGGCTGTTTCCCCTCATCCTATCATTGTTAATTTTGGGAGAAGAGACCAGAACCAGCCTCATGGCAACCTCCTTTTAGGTAGTTGTAGAGTTGTGAACAGCCAGCATGGTTTGAGGACCTGTTAGTAGAAGGCTAAAGAGCTTTTGTCTGAGCACAAACAGACCTAAAAACACACACTCTGAGGAGCAAAAATGACTTTGTCCTCGTGACACAAGCACAAAATCTATCCAGCATCCCTAACTTAGTTTCTTTGAAAGGCACCTAGACATGAAATACCCATTTTAAGGTAAGCAAAGACGGTAGATTTTCCAAAGTGGTAACTGCTGTTTCAATTGGTTGTGTTAATGCCCAGGTACACATTATTGCACATTATCATCCACATTTAAAGCTGCTCATCTTAATCACTGATCTTTTCTTGCTTTTCTCATGCATAAAAGCACAATTATATGTTCTTTCTCAAATATGTTGTTTCATTTAACTTTCTGGGTAGGACAAAATCTGTCTTGGAGGGTATAGGGTTCCTAACATGTGATGGCATCTCTAAACAGCTGTTGCTTTATATATAATAGTAAAAATGTGTGGATTTTTCATTTAACCCGAGTATTTTCAGAATGTGTAATCACAGGAGTCATACGTATCACTGCAGTTGGCTTTCACACATGGTAACATGATGTGCTTTGTGTAGCCATGGTCATAAGAGAGTCAGCTTGGACTAGGTAACATGGAGTTAACATGGAGTCTGACAGCTCAGCTTTGTCCAGTTGTGCCAAAAAACTTTAAAGCTTACTATCCTTTAATGTGTGAGTGGCAAAAAGCTGCTTTTCTGCTCAATTGATGACTGTCTGCCTCAACGGGAAGAGGTAAAACACTAAAAACTGGTAGTGGGATGGCTCTTTGCTGAATAAAACTGCTGTTGGTTTACAGGAGCAGAATAGTCATGGGCGATGAGAGGGAAAAGCTGTAGCAATGGAGTAGCATTTCTTATGTTTATTAAACACTGCTCGTTTTGTTTATCAAGACTACAGTCTCTGCAACACTTCGTGGTGAGAGGAGACTTGTATTAGGAAAAAAGGCTCTGCTGAAAAAACCAGACGACTGCTTTGGACAAGTAAGAGTTTTGGAGCTGTCAGCAAACTTGTTCCTGCTCCTGACATGACTGCTTGCTGTGATTCTCTACTGAAAAGCACATATTCTGAAATTCTAGGTGGTATTGGCAGAAAGCGCCCGAAGGCATAACAGATGAGATGCCTCAAACTAATTATCTGCAACATGGAAGGAAGTTGATAGTGTTTCTATTTATAATAATTCCAATTATACACAGATTACGCAGATCGTTGGGGGTTGGAAGGGGTATCAGGATGTCACAGAGTCCAACTACCCTGCTCAAGCAGGACCATAGCATCTAGGGCAGGTCACTTAGGAACCTGAGGACATTTTTAAAGCACTGGTGTATTTGATGGAGACCTGGGGAGGAAAACCCAAACACAGCCTATCAGTGGAGTCTGTTGATGCTGGTGTTTAGTGTTGTAGATATTAAGTGGCATGATGCTTGCAATTCATTAAGCTTGAAAAACCCTTGGAAGGCCAAGGTTTGCAATAAAGGATTCTCTAAAGATAGACTCCTTACTTAGTGTTTATGTACTTAATAAGGAAGATTGCTATTGATACCAGCAAAATTAATAGCAAAGGAAGAATTGTGCCCTAATTATTAAGTTTATTTTATGCTGGGTGGTGCTTGTTGTCAGAAGCAGTATGCAGAGTCTGGCCCAAATAAGCCTGTAAATATAATATAATTAGTATATAGTAAAGTAAAATAATGTAACACACCCCACACACCCTGAGTTCTGTGTAACAGGCAGGAAAGTGACACAGGTAGTAGCAGAAAGATCATATGGTCAGCTCAGGGAGAAGCATGTTTTTGCTGTGGGTTTGACATTGTCTTTTAACTGTCCTTGCTCCTACTGGCAGCGTGAAAAGCAAATGTCGACAGAGAAGGTAACTTGACAGATGGACTTGGACAGCGAGCCCTGTGCAGAAGGGGCAGTGTGGAAGGTGACACCAAGGTACCTGTAAGAAGGAGGCAGGTGATGTGGACAGATTGGAACGCACATGGCCAGTATGACATGAGGTCAAAATGTACGCTTGCTGTGAAGGGAGGAACTGAATTAGTTTCAGATGACATCATGCCTCATTACTGATTATATTTAGAGTATGTGGTAATATGGTCTGCGAGCTTCCATATGTTAATTCTGCAGTCTTCTGTATATATCTACAGGAAGCTAGTGAAATCAAAACAAGCTTAGTAGGGGAAAAAAATTTCTCTCTATGAATTTAAGCACAGTTCTTTATGCAGATAACATACTAGCACCAAACATTATTGTTTTTTATTATCCGGGTTGGTTGTCTCTAAAATAGGTAGGAATTCCATACTTATGTATTCAGGCTTATTTCAGATCTGAAACGAGATGTTTTGTCCACATTTATCAAATGTCATGATTTCATTGAAAAGTAGAGAGTAAACTTTCTCGTACTTTCTACTGTATACTTTCTAAAGCATTACGTTGGGGAAGAGTAGGTTAGACATTAAGAAAAACTTCTCTGTTGAAAGGGTCACCAGGCATTGGAACAGGCTGCCCATGGAGGTGGTTCAATTATCATTCCTGGACATGTTTAAAAGTTGTGTAGATATGGAGCTTAGGAATTTGGTTTAGCAGTGGGCTTCGTAGAGTTAGGTGGGACTTGATGATCTTAAAGGTCTTTTTCATCTGAAATGATTCCACAATTGTAATGTTTTCAGGTTTAAATAACTCATGGAGTCCGTTAGTTAGTGTTGAAAGTACTGCCTCTGAAGTAACTTACTGTATATGCATGAGTTATTAAAAAAAATCACAAACAACACCTTTTCAAAGAACAGCAAAGAAACCTAAAACCAAACCCAAAAAGGCTCTTGTGTCCTTACTTTTTGTGTATGAGGTCTCTTACTGTCCTTCTGTCCATCCTTACAGTGATCTCGGGAGTTTGATACGAAATACTTGAAATGATGAATGTTCATCCTGATAGCAGCTGTCTATGGGTAAGTACACTGTGCTCGTAAACTCAGGAACAGGGAGGATTAAATTAGGCAAAGCCACACTATTAACCTAGGCTCAGCTGAGCCTGAGGCAGATTACCTGCAGAACTTTCCTTCTAGCTTTATATATTCTAATCTGGTTTTCTACTAACAACGCACAGATGTCGGCTGAGCGCCTATGGGACAATCAAACCTGCAAATCCCCCACTCCCTGCCCTTTTTCTTTTTAAGTAGAAAGTCATTGCTGTTTGCAGAAAGTCTGGGGCAAAAATGATTTTTCTGAAAAGATGGAAATATTTTGCCTCTCCACCAAATAATTTGATTTGAAAAAGCACTGTTGAAAGAAACGGTTGGAAATTGAAAATTAGTTGTCTTATGTCACCTTGTAGGCTGGAAACATTTGTCTGGATAGATTTCTTGATAAAAGTTGCAGAGTTGTTGGACAGTTAATATAGTCTGAGGGGCCCAGTTCAGACAGTGTGCAACACGTTTCTGAATTACAGCGTCTTATTCAAAGGCTTTGAATTGTAGATGAGATAGATATTTTCTGTAGAAAGTCCTCACTTTTCTATTTCAACATTTGTTAGAAAGCTCAAATTTCGTTTGAAAAAGGGTTTTATTTATTTGACTGGCCTACATGCAACCTTGTGTTTGGGAACAATGGTTTACTTGGAACAAATGTTTAAACTAAATTATTATGCAGAGAAGCTGTGAGTTAGCCCAGGCCAACTCAGTGCCAGGGCTGAGATGTCTTTGTGAAGAATTTCTTTTGTTCCTCATGTTTTGGTTATGCATCTCTCTCCCCCAAATAATTTCTACAGCTATATGTGTGATTGAACTACCACTCTGGCTGTGCGCAGGAAGAATACAAATCCTTCTCCGACCTTCTACAAATTGTCCCCTCCCTGGAAGTGTTTAAGGTCAGATTGGATGATGCTTTGACCAATCTGATCTAGTGGAAGGCATTCCTGCCCATGGCAGGGCAGTTGGACCTAGATGGTCTTGAAGGTTCCTTCCAACCCAAACTGTTCACAGTATATTCACAGTATATTTTATTGCAGTTGCTTTTGTAGTAAATTCTGATGTGACAGTGTCCTACTACCAGTGTTTGAAGTGTGAACCTGCACTCACAAGTTTCACCCAGGGCTACTGTCTTCTGCTTGAAGATCATAGGCTGAACTTGATGATCTTAGAGGTCTTTCCAGCCACAAAAATTCCGTGATTCTATGATTTCCAAATACATAATATTTATTTTACTGCCGCGGTGATATAAAAACAGCAGGGAAGGGCTTGCTGTCATTGGAAAAATTTGGACTGTTCTGGGCTGATTAATGAATAAACGGAAGAAACCAATTTCATCAATCTCACATTTTTGTGCTCTGGTAGCTTTGGAAAGGGGAACTTGTTTCAAAAACTAGAAGTAACACACTTTAACTTTACTAGACCAGATCACAAAAATGTTCTGGAATGGGCTCTTCCTAAACTGAGCAAGCAGAAGTTGACTTTGCAGACTGACCCTCGTAGCCCTCTTTGGTGCTGCTGGTGTGAAGCAGTGGAAATGACGGAATGCTAGATAACATCAAGCGGCTGAGTAATCAAGTGGAGGAATTAATGCTAGGAGTAGGACATGTGAAATGGGCATCACAGGGACAATATAAACAATATATAGCAACAGCCTTGACTGGAACAGATCTGAGAGGTCTTCAGTTAAGTTGTTAAATTTGCACCAGGTGTTACTAATAAAATCTTCTACAAAAGAAAGATGAAAAATCACTTGTGAGAATGCTGAAGTAATCTCTGTCAGGCAAGTTTGCTACTGACCATTTTTGTCTGACTTTATAAGGGAATAGAGATGTCTTTCTGCTGCTAGAAAGTGACGACTGGGAATTGAACTATTATGTGAGAGTTCAGCTTCCTACGTTAGAAAGGCAATGGTGCAGAGTCCAGCAAAAAGCCCCGAACTAATACTATTTTAGGTTTAGTTTTGGTAAGCAATGAAGGCCTAGAATAAAAATAGGCGTAGAAAACAACTTTGGACAATATGATTGACCATGAATGTAGGAAATGTTCTAAAACATCATTTTACTACTCCATCCTTGGAAGTGACTATATAAATTATCACCAGACCTTTCTTTACTGTGTGTTTTTGCCAGAGTCCTTCAAGAGTATTGTGTCCAGTTCTGGGCTCCTCAGTTCAAGAGGGATGTGGAGCTGCTGGAGAGAGTCCAGCTTAGGGCAACGAAGATGATAAAGGAGGTGGAGCACCTCTCTTATGAGGAGAGGCTGAGGGAGCTGGGTCTCTTTAGCTTGGAG
>JAOXOE010088935.1:0-26221 GCA_028565055.1 Phoeniculus purpureus
CAGTGAGGGTGACAGAGCACTGGAACAGGCTGCCCAGGGGAGTTGTGGAGCCTCCTTCACTGGAGACATTTAAAACCTGCCTGGATATGTTCCTGTGCATCTTGGTCTAGGTGATCCTGCTGTGGCAGGGGTATTGGACTAGATGATCTTTTGAGGTCCCTTCCAATCCTTAATGATTCTATGATCACACTTAAATAATAGAGAATCCAGGTGACTCTTGCCCAATGACAGTTTTGCTGTGTTGGAAAGTATTACAAAGATATGTGATTTTAACACAGAAAAAAATCCTCTTTTACCATCATTTAAATATTATAAAGAGTAAGCATATTTTATTAATGTTGCTTTATCTATTCATTTTTTTTTTCCACTAGAAAATGATTGTTTGAGGACAAACAATCATAACTCGAACGGCAGAATGAATAGCTGAATTTTAAGCAAAACAAAATTGCCAATCTGTAAAATTTTTAGTATTAAATTTTGTTTTCTTTTTTAAATTTAATTTACCTTGGATCAACACAGAAAAACAAATCCTTTTTAAGTCTTTGAGAAAATTTTTAAATTAATACTGTTCATATATTGAAATTAGAATAATAATTATCATCATGATCATCCTGCTAAAACTACTGACTTTCAGATTTCCTATTTTTGCTTTATTTTTTCAGAATAACGTGACCTCATCAAACAAATCTAACCAGAATTTTGCTGTGAAACTTCCCTTATTCAGATTCAAGGTTCCCTTCTGTAACAAAAAAAAAATCCTAAGCACAACTACAGGCTGGGCAGTGACTGGCTGGAGAATAGCCCTGAGGAGAGGGACTTGGGGGTGCTTGTGGACAAGAAGCTCAACATGAGCCAGCAGTGCGCACTTGCAGCCCAGAAGGCAAACAAGATCTTGGGCTGCATCAGGAGAAGCGTGGCCAGCAGGTCGAGGGAAGTGATTCTTCCCCTATACTCTGTTCTGGTGAGACCCCACCTGGAGTACTGCCTCCAGTTCTGGGGCCCTTATTACAAGAGGGATATGGACATGCTGGACTGTGTCCAGAGAAGGGCCACGAGAGTGATCAGAGGGCTGTAGCAGCTCTCCTGTGAGGACAGACTGAGAGAGTTGGGGCTGTTTAGTCTGGAGAAGAGGAAGTTGCGAGGTGACCTTCTTGTGGCCTTCCAGTATCTGAAGGGGGCCAACTGAAGAGCTGGGGAGGGACTTTTTAGGATATCAGGTAGCAACAGGACTAGGGGCAATGGAGCAAAGCTGGAGTTGGGTAGATTTAGAGTGGATGTGAGGAAGAAGGTCTTCACTGTGAGAGTGGTGAGAGCCTGGAATGGGTTGCCCAGGGAGGTGGTTGGGGTCCCATCCCTGGAGGTGTTTAAGGCCAGGCTGGATGAGGCTGTGGCCAGCCTGACCTAGGGTGGGGTGTCCCTGCCCATGGCAGGGGGATTGGACTAGATGATCTTTAGAGATCTCTTCCAGCCCTAATGATTCTATGTTTCTATGATTCTATTCTATTTTCTTAACCTGAAACAACCAGCAACAAAAGGACAAAAAAGAGATCAAAAGAGAAGGAATAGCGACTTAACATTTGTCTGTGTTTTGCAACATCCCATCTTCTTCTTTTGAAGCCTCATAGTCTTCCTGCATGCATCAAAGTAAGATGAATCTGCAAAATGAGATGAAGCTGTACACTGTTCACCACCTGTATATATCATGTATCCGCACCTGTCATGGTTTAGCATCAGGTTAACCCAGAGAAATCATATTTTGCCCAATTGTGCAGAAGGAAATCTCTGGCCTCCCATCCTGGTGGGAGAAAAGAGATAAACTAAACAGAATTATGGAAACCGAAACCAAAAATATTAAACTTTATTGAAATTTACATTAGAGACTTTATTACACAGAAAAAGGAAGACAAAATGAGGAGGGGGGAAGGGAAGAGGAAAAAAGCAAGGTAATAAACTTTTTCCTCACTTTCCCTGTCCAACTCTCCCCCCAACCAGTCCTGCTAACCCCTAATTCCAAACAAATGCTAAAATCCGAAGACAAGGCAGGGATAAAAAGAAAACATTCTCATCAGGTCTCCGAAGCCTTTAAAGGTTATCTGTTCTTTCCTGTTGTTTCAGTGTAAACACTGAATACTTGCATATTGAGTGTAATTTAATGTAAGCTCAAGAAAGGGACCGTGAAATATGGTAAATGCATATCTCTAGAAGAGATTAATCTAATTACTTTTATAATTTAATTTCTTTTTAACCACTTCATCACCTATTTTTCAGTCATATTGTTATTATTTGCAAGGCAATAAGCAGTAAAATGTTAACATTAGGTTGTATACGAAATACAGAAAGTGCAAAGTAAGAGATTATTCCTATTTGCAGTACCAGGAGTCACCCACCAAAAAAACATGATTAAGAAAAGAACTGGAAATAAATCTGTCCAACATGCCAACAGAGCAGCAGAGTATTTCTAAAAACTGAAATACTACTACAGCTTGAAGAATCCAGGCATCTGACAATCAACAATATTGTTGATTTTTACTTGCAAGTTTAATGAAGACGTTTTCAAAGTTCTTCCATAGTTAATGTATCTAAACCAGAAAAAGTTGCTACCCCTTACTAAATTCAACTAAAACACGAAGGTTTTATTGCTATTTTTATACTATTTTTATCTCGCTTCATTGCTTGCAGACACTTTTTCATAATCCTGTATTTGTCACTAACCACAGTGAACTCATTTAGCAATACAAGTTGCTACACATCTGCAGTAATGCTTGTTGAGGGGATGCGCCTGCCTGCAGGAGCTAAGCCGCTCCAACTGTAAGAGCACATTCATCAATTGATGAGCATCATCAATAGAGGGGAGGCAGATACGTTTGTTTAGGTCACCTCTGCTGGCCTTCTAGCACTTTCCTTTCTAGGCAATTTATTAAAGTACTCAGTGGAAGATTTTTTTTTTTAATCTTCTATTTTGTGGAACATGCAGTTTTCTCAGTTTGGATTCATCAGTGAGATTAGTATTTTTTCACATCTGTTCTCTGTTTATGCAGTTTTGTTTAGCAGTAAGGATTCATAGCAAATTTTTCTGAATACACTGTATTCATAAATAACCATATTGCATATCTGTGGCCATGGTATCTTCAGAAAACACAGGATGATAATTTAACGCAGTATTAGGTAATGGTATGAACATTGCAGTATTTGTATGATTTCTAGGTAACTGCTTTTTTGAATTATAAAGGGCAACACAGCAATGGTCTTCTTCAGTCCAATTGTAACAGAAGCAAGAAGGGTAGTATAAATCCAACAAATATAGTTGTGCATTTGGTAGCTTTAAAGGTAATTCTACCTCAGTGCAAAGGAGTATATGAATATCATCTGCTACTACAGCATGACACACGTAACTTTGTCATTGCTCAAGGATCTGAGAATACTTGAATTCCCTAGATTCCCATGGTAGTGCCAGAAATGCAGAGGTTATTTGGTGAGACTTTTGTAGTGCTTTAAGCATTGCGAACGCTCCATCAGAGTGCAGTTGGGAAAGGTACAAGAACAGAATTGAGGGTCAGTGACTGTCAACTAACTGTCAGATTCTGACGGGCCAGAACTTGAATTTTCTTTAACAACTGAACCAAAAGGTCTCAACCGGGGCATGATGAACAGGAACAATGCAATATAAAGTTGGGTCTGTGATTCTGAATGAGTAAATATCATTTTATTAAAGAATAGGAAGAAAGCTCTCATATTTGCTAAGCAACAAAAGAAAAACATTACTGAAACAGGAATGTCACGACATTGTGTTATCTGTATTTTCTTGTTTCTCACATATATAGTTTCATAACAAACCAGTTACTTCAAAGCTGAAACAATAACAACTAACATAAAGTTTCCACTCTTTCTAATTTGCTCTTTAAAATGCTGAAAAAAGAAGCCAATATCCTGGTTTGCAAAAGTAATCATCTTGAATTGTTTCCAAACTTCATACCATAGACTAGTATGAAGGTCATTGGTTGCACTAGAGTTACAAGTAAAAGAGTGAAATAAGGTATTAAAATTAAGCATACAGAGGCCACAAATGAAGGAGAATGCAGAAAACCCAAATAAATAATGGCTTACAGTACAAGCATATCCCTTGCAAATTAATGGCAACACTATGCAAGTAAATACATAAAAACCAATCTGAGAAGAAGCAACACATTCTAACAGGTAGTTTAAATTACGCAGTCTGATGTGAAGAAAAAAAAAGCATCAAGTAAGCCATGGAAAACAGGAGTTATGAAAATACTTTCTTTGAATGCTCCACATTTTTCTATGTGTTTTTTCCCACATACGATAGGTATAGTGGGGTCTGCAATAGTGAAATGAGAAATGTAAATATGTTCTTTGAAGTCTTCCATCTTAAGTTGAGGTAGTGATGCTTATAGTACCTTAAAACCCGAGTGATTTCCTTTCATTTGCAGAATCGACAAGGGATAACTGTTAATCAGCATACCAAATAAATCAGGACAAAGCAGTTTTATGATTAAAAACTAGCACCACAATTCATCAGTCACAGGAGTTTTAAAGTGTTCAGAGAGAGAGTACAGTTTATTTTTACTTAGAAAAAAGGAACTGTATAGAAATAGCATGAAGTATTGAAATAAATTCTCTTTCAATGCTCTTGTAGACTTAGAGGTTTGCTTGTACCATTCTGAACCAATACTCAGGTCATCTTTCTTTTCAAGTATAATTATCTCCCATATATTACGTAACATTTGTAATGCTGTATCACCCAAATAATATCTATTGTTCCTTCAGCATTGTTGTACTTTATATACGTATTTTTATACACAAACCATTTTTGCACTTTATATACTTATCTTACATTTGGATTCTATTCACACAGACATTTCCCATGTAGTATTCTTTGCATTTGAATTATCACATTGTGG
Organism: Phoeniculus purpureus; assembly: GCA_028565055.1. NCBI lineage: Eukaryota > Metazoa > Chordata > Aves > Bucerotiformes > Phoeniculidae > Phoeniculus > Phoeniculus purpureus. Next base: position 4,920 of record JAOXOE010088935.1, read on the forward strand.
AAAAGTGTCTACAAATTTAAGCCTCGTAAGTCACGTTCCTGCATCACAATCTTTAGTCTTTAACATTTGCCTGCAAAATATTACAACATTTCCCAGACTATCTCATCTACAAGATTTGATAGTTCAATAATTGACACTTGTCCAGCGCAGAGCAACAAGGACGATGAAGGAAGTGGAACACCTCCCTTATGAGAAGAGGCTGAGGTAGCTGGGTCTCTAATTTGGAGAAGAGGAGACCGAGTGTTGACCTCATCATATCTATAAATATTTGAAGGGTGGGTGTCAGGAGGATGGAGCCAGGCTCTTGCCTGTGTCATCTAGTGATAGGACATGGGGCAATGGGTGTAAGCTGGAAAAGAGGAGGTTCTGCATAAATATGAGAAGGAACTTCTTCACAGTGAGGGTGACAGAGCACTGGAACAGGCTGCCCAGGGGACTTGTGGAGTCTCCTTCACTGGAGATGTTTAAGACCCACCTGGATGTTTTCATGTGTGATTTGATCTAGGTGATCCTGCTGTGTTGGGAGGTTGGACTAGATGATTTTTCGAGGTCCCTTCCAGTCCCTAATATTTCTATGATTTGCCAATGGAATGAGAAGCAGGCTCAGGTAGAATTCCTAAGAAACCAATTCAAGTAAGACTAATTTCTTAAACACAGGTTCTTTTTTTAATGTTGCATATCTAGGCCACACTTCTTTTCCCCTTATTGTTTTCAAAAGCTTCATGTATACAATTTTAAAAGCACTATTTTTTGTTTAATACTCCTGTTCTGTCAAAGAAGAACTTAAGGGAATACATGTATGGCAACACAAATGTAGCTGTTTTAAGACTTTATACACATCAAATAATTGCTTCTTCTGTAACTGACATCAGAAGATTTTCAGTTGGATATTCTCTGCTGGTTGGTGTATTTTCCTGCATCAGTTTTCCTGTATCATATTTTCCTCACTGGAATTTCATCATAGCCCATCAGTGGTGTACTTTTGACTATTTCACATGTTCTTGAGACTAATTTCCATTTCTTTAAACAGTGCTGTCTCTTTATCATTATTTCAATTAATTATGTGTTTAATATTTGCTATTTTTGTAATACAATATAAGGAAAGGATTTATTATTTTATGTATTTCAATCAGCAAGAATTTCAGTCTTGACTTTTTAGCACTTAAATTTCCTCTGACTTACTTTTTCTTCTTGTTACAGCAGTTTTTCATGGCTTTTTTTCTGTTTCATCATAGCAATCATTATATCTTACCTTACTGCATGTGTACCCATATGCATGTACAAACAGCTATGGCCTTAAGTGTTTACCTTACTGTTATTATTTTTGAAATTCAGCTCAATAAAGGCAAACTGGTGTTTGCACTTGTGGTTTTTTTATATTGCCCCTGAAATGAGATATCAGGACTGCTGTTGGGTATTTAAATTAATCTTCTGCAGCACATTGTTCTCCCAGTAACTTACACTTTTCTTTTTTTTTTCACTTTTCATGAGGTGCCACTTGTCATATAAAGAGTTTATAACTCTTTAGTCCTTATTCTGCAGTTCTCAAACTTCTTTTCCTAACGAAATCAGGAAGATATGAAGAGTTCAAGATTGGTCACATCTTTTTGTTTTTGTGAGCTTTTCCTCTTGTTAAAACTATTCAAGAAATTTTCTTAAGCATTTCAAAACCTTGAGGGACTATCTACTTCCACTTTTATTCCAGGATATGTTTTGGGGAACAAAGGTACATTCTGTTACTACAATTCCTGACTCCTACATTTTTCTAGAAAATGTGAAAATCTGTGTTTACATTACCAGTACCAGTCATGGCCACAACACTGCTCCTGCTGCTTTCCTCTTTTACTGGAGAAATTCAGGAAGCTTCTCACCTCTTTCTGAACACAGAGAGGAAAAAAACCCTAAGTGTCTGCACACCCTTATTTTGAAAGTATTAGCACAGTATGAACTTTGTCATAAGATTCAGTGGCAGGAGACATTTGTTCAAAAATTCCTAAAGCCATGTTCTCAGTTGGTAGGTAACACTTGCTAAAAAGGTGACGTCATCAGACTCCCCCACACAACACAACGATAACAAGGTCATGAACGTCCAGAACTAGAAAGCAATTTCCCTGCTGGAGGTTTTATCAAAAATCTGTTTAACAGAAAATCAATGTAACCTTTCCTACAAATTAGAGAAAATGTGCTCAGTATGTTTGTTTTGAAGAAGAAATGTTGCCACTGTGTCTAGACTTCACCCATCCCAGTAGAATTCATTTGAAATTACTGTGATATGTCATCATGAGAAGGTATTTCCAAGTCAATATGCAATAGGAGCAGTACAAGTCTATCATTGCAAGGTAATTTTTAATTCGGATCATCTTCATCTAGCTTACAGTACAACTCCAGAAAGCAATGGGAACACAATGGAGCAGCTCAAGAGTAATCATCAAGAAAATCTAGATATCTTAAATAAACCTTCACTAAGTGTGTTTTTCTTTATAGTTGTGGTAGCCAATGCGAACTGGTGGCTTCTGTGAGAGGACACCAAGAGATACCCCTGTGTGAGAGAGAAAACCTGTTCCAGACAGCTCCAAGAAAGACCCACTGCTGGCCAAAGCTGAGCCCATTGGTAGGTCTTCTGTGAAAACATACTTAAGATAGAGAAAAAAACCCACCATGTCGCAGCAGGTGGGTGTGCCCTGAAAGAAGCTATGGGGTCCATGGAAAGCCCACTCAGGAGAAGGCTCCTGGTGGTAGCTGTGATCCATGGGGGAACCGCAATAGAGTAGGCTCTTTCTGAAGTATTGTAGCTGTAAAAATGACCCATCCTGGAACAGTTTTTTCAGAATTAGAACCTGTGGGAAGGACCCATATTGGTGAAGTTCATGAAAGACTGTATAGTGTGGGAGGAATCCCACTCTGGAGCAGAGAAAGAGTGTGAAGAGGAAGGAGCAGGAGAAATGAACAGATTTATGACAATTCCAAGTGTCATTTGCAAGCTTGGAAGAGAGGAGGTAAAAGAGCTGGGAGTGAAGTTGAACTTGGGAAGAATTGAAGGGTGAGGGGAGGGTTGTTTTGTTTTTGTTTGTCATTCTCCTACTCTGCCATACTTAATTTGCAATACATTAAATCATTTTCCCTGACCTTAGCTTTGTTTGACCATGACAGGCCTTATCTCTCAAGCCATGACCTTTTGATTGTATTTTCTTATCCTGTCCTGTTGATGAAGGGTGGCTTAGTGATCACTTGATGGCTAGCCAAGGTCAACTCACCACAATGAGTTGAATTCTTCAGCAACTGGAGTACCAACACTGTTTGCCTCAGCCAGTACCACAGAGGTGGATTTACTTTGCTTTAAAGCTTCTGGTATCAATTAACCTTCAGGTATGTTTGGGGAAAGGAAATCAGTCCGGGACCTTTGTTTCCAATCTGTTCTTGCTTATGCCTTGGCGAGGTTATCTCATCATGTGAAAGAGGTGGAGTTATGTGGTCTGCGTTGCAACAACTTTATTTTGATGCCAATACTCCTGAGAGATGTTTCTATTCATGGTATAATAGGTATTTAGTGTTTATTAGATAATCCCTTTGGGCTGTGTCCAAGCACCTGTCACAATCTCACACAAGGCTGTACCACCATGTTGTAAAAAATTGCTGTTATCTTTGGTAAATATTAGTTGTATATACAAAAAAATAATATTTGTCTCATACAGCAGAACACCAACTGTTCAAAACTCTAAAGATACATGAACCAGTAGCAACGTACTGGGAGCAACGAAACAGCCTATGTGATACCTACAAGGCTTATAAAGGTTTATGTTGCACAAGTAAACAGATTTACTTTTTAATGGACATTTATTGTCAAATATTTCCCTTTGAAATTACTTTGTCTTCATCCTCTGGACTGAAGCCTACAGAACAAGTAGAAGAAATATCGGCTAGTGATCTGCTAGGAGACATGGAATACCACATTAATGGCATTGACTGTTGAAGAAACCAGGAACCAGTGAAGAACACAACGTGCTTTGAAATTTCTATGAAAAAAAAAAATGGGGAGAAAAAGCTTTTAGCTGACGCTATAGTGACAAACTGACACTGTTAAGGGAGATACAAATGAAAACATGTCAGAGTAGAGCCCAAAGCATCCTTATGAAGTTTCAAATATTCCAAAAGAATATGACAACTCAGAGTAACAAAAAGCAATGAAAACCAAGGAGGATCAGAGTTAGAATTGCTAGTGTGTTAAGATCCATATAGTGCTATTCAGGAAGATCATCAGGAGTCACTCAAAATGGCTTCATAAATTCAGCATGAGACTCAGTTTATAGAATCAGAGAATGCTTTCGGTCTACTGGCTACACTCTTTTTGATGCATTCAAGGAGACCACTGGCCTTCTTGCACACAAGGACACACTGCTGGCTCGTGGTCAGCCTGCTGTCCACCAGCACTTCCAGGTTCTTTTCCCCAGAGCTGCTCTTCAGAGGTCAGTCCCTAACCTGTACTGATTCATGATATGATTTCTCCTCAGATGCAGCACTCTATACTTGTCCTTGTTGAATTTCATCAAGCTACATTTTGCCAAACTCTCCAGCCTATTCAGGACATGCCAGATGACAGCACAGCCACCCAGTGTGTCAGCCACTTCTCCAAGCTTTGTATCATCAGTCAACTTGCTGGGAATACACTGTGTCCCTTCATCCATTCTTGCTGTCATTGATGAGTATCTTGAACAGGACTGGACCCAGTACTGACTGTGAGGACCATTACTAGACACAAGCTTCTAACCCAGCTCTGCCCCACCAACCACAGGTCTCTGAGTTCTGTCCTTTAACCAATCCCAATCCATCTCACTATCCAGTCATCCAATCCATCCTTCTTAAGTTTGGTTGTGAAGATGCCATGTGAGACATTTTTTGCTGAAATCAAGGTAGATCACAACTACTCCCACCCCCTCATCTATCCACTGTGCTCTGTCTTCACAAATTGATATCAAGTTAGTCAACCAGGACTTCCCCTTGGTGAATCCATGTTGATTACTCCTGGTAACCCTCCTTTCCTTGAGATGGATTGACATGATATCAGGAACATGCTGTTCCATCAGACTTCTGGGAGGGTGGAGGTAAGGCTGACCAGGATGTAGTTACCTGGATTCTCCTTGATTTATTTTCCCTCCAGTCCTCAGGCAGCTTTCCTGCTCTTCAAGATTTGTCATAGATGACAGAGAGTGGCTTGGAAAATACTTCTTCCAGCTCCTCCAGCACTTGCAGGCGCATGACATCAGGGTTTGTGGACTTGTGGATGTCCAGCTGTACTTAGCTGTTGTTTAGCGCGATCTTCTTCCAGCAAGGCCAAGTCTTCCTTTCTCCTGATTTCCTTTGTGGTTTTGAAGGACTGGGACTCAAGAGGGCTGGCCTTAGTTGTAAAGACAGAGGCAAAGGCGGCATTCAATATGTCTACGCTCTCTGTATTCTCCATTAACAGGGTATCCATTTCATTCAGCAGTGGTCCTAAATTTCCTCTACTTCTGGCTTTTATTTTCAATGTACTTGAAAAATCCTTCCTTACTGTCCATGCCCTCTCTTGCAAGGTTTAATTCTAAGGAGACCATGGCTTTTCTTGTCTCATCCCTGCATCTTCTGACAACATTCTTTTATTCCTCCCAAGTGGTTAGTACCTTATTCCACATAAACAGCCTTCTTACAAGTGAATTTTTTCAGAAGCTCCTTGCTGAACAATGTAAGTCTTATATTCAACAATCCTGAGTTTGGAGGAAGAAATGCTTCAGTATTAACCAGCTCTCTTAAGAGTCCATGCCTTCTAAACCCCTGACCTGTGGGATTTATTCAAGCAGTTCTTGAATTTAGTCCTTCTGTCATACAGTGTTTGGTCTTTGCTACTCTGTGCCTACTACACTTGATTCTAAACTCTGCCTTCTCACAATCACTACAGCCCAGGCTGCTCCCAGTCTTGATGCCTTCTGCTAGTCTCTTTGTCAGTACTAGGACCAGTAGCATACATCTAAAACTTTCCATTTTTTCCCTTTTCCATTCAAAAATATCCTGGAAATATGGGAGTTTCTTACATGAGACAGAGATGATCAAAGATTCGATGGCTCTAATTAAAGTGCCTGTTTAACTACTGTCTTTTAAAATTGCTGCTAGCAATTGTCACAGCTGTCTCCTATGGACACTGATTCAGACACCTCATTCAGACTCCTATAAGTTACACCAGCACAACCAACCCAAGATGAAATTTTTAAAGTAGAAAAAGGAATAAGACTATGAAGCTGAGGTACAGACTTTAGTGAGGATTTCTATGAATCTAGTTATTATTAAATGAATAAAGCCTGTTAGTGTCATAATAAATGTAGACACTCTCATGCAATCCAATTTGCAGCAGCAATTGCAATTTCAGGTTCTCCCTAGACATCTTAAGTCTGTCCTCAGCAGTGTATGTGTTTTTGATAGCATAAGCACATGATCTGAGGCACTGATCAGAGGCAAACATCTGAAAAATAGGGGTTTTTTTCAGAACTAGGTTTGTTTAAGTCTCGATCTAATAAAATATAGGGGCACATGAGTAGTTGTATTGACTTCAGATTTCCATTTGAGTATAAAGTTTCCATTGAGTATAAAATATTTTGGCTGTAACAGAAACTTTATACTCAAATGAAAATCTTACACATCGAAAAAATAGATTATTTGGTATCTTGTAAAGAAGGTATCATCGTCACCTGTCTATGAAGAATAAAAATGTGATACATATGTTGAATATCTTCCCTAGAATTCATCTCTACCAGTATCATGGGAATAGATTTACATTTTTTCTAAAATGAGCACAGGGAAAAGGAGAAGACTTTACACAGTGCAGGGTGAGTATCTACTTCATTTCTAACCACGAGCTTTCATTTACATTTTTTTCATACATGGTTTTTAACATTTGTGTGAATCCTAACATCCAAAAGCTTAGAGTATTAGCTAGAAATTCTGTTATGCATGAAAAACCCAATTTATTGTATTAGACGATCATTACAGAATACAGCTTATTATTCTGGAGAACTTTAGCAGCGGATGGAACATGCTGGAAAGTGTCCCAAAATTACATTGACTTAGGAAGTCCAACAGGAACATTTTGTGCTGTTGAGTTCACTGTTGGCGTTAGAGTTCAGCTGGAAAAAAAAAATAAATAAATTTGTAAGTCGTATGCTGATGGTGCAGGTTGATGTTTCAGTGGATAACAAAAGAATAGTTCTGAGATAAATGTCTTCATTCACACCCAGTATAAAGACATTTTAAAAACACTTTTTAATAATTTGATACCCTTTTCTTCTATAGAATCAGTTTATCAAGTTGCTTACCCTATACCATGGAGAATGGAAATAGCATGAAATACCCAGAGGCGCATAAATATTCCCTATCTATTTCTGTTAGTGTTAATCGAGAATTTATTTTGCCTTGCTTTTTTACCAGATGAGCCTTCCTTGTAAGATTCCTGTATCAGTTTTATAGTCAGCTAAATGATGTTTAGTTCTTTCACTGCTTTGTTTTGATACATTGGAGTCTTTCTTTTTATCTGAAGATTCACATTTTACTGATAAACTATTGGTCGAATCTAGAAATTTGCTCTGGTACTAATTCTATCACCTCCAGTTCTAATACAGAAGACAGAGGAGAACCTGATCTTGCAACCCCAGTATTCCTGAATTAATATAATACCATCTCCTTTTTACAAGTGTTGATGACCATAAATGGATTCTGTTTTTCTGTGTACAGGGTTGTTTGGGTTTTTTCCCCATTTATGTGCACAGCTATATTTGTCAATCAATTTCAGTCACACATGTCTGATATTGTTCCTTGAAAAAGGCTGGATAAATCTGAGCAGTGATTTCTACACACTTATATGAATACAATCTTTAAAATTGTTTGAGCCATCTCACTTGTTGTTTACCAAAGCCTGACAAGTTATTAATAAAAAAAAGAAACTTAAAACATAAATGTGTACATTACATTTTAAGAGGGTGATTTCCTTATCAAAGTCTACACCTACTGAGTTTCGTGAAATTGACTGCTTCATATACCGAGTCTCTTGGTTTCTAAATCATCCAATTTTAATAAATTAATTAAGAAAATTCCCTTCCACTAAAATAATGCTAAGATACTTCAATATAAAAAAGTGTATGTTCTGTGCAAAGTCATTTGTTTATCAATGCAGAGTGGTTCAGATATTGAATTTCCCACACTCAGCACAATGGGTACATATATCACATTACAGAAAGACGTATTTTGCTGCTCTTGAAAGTAACATAACAGCAGCCACCACAATGCAGATTACAGGACAGTAGCTGAGAAGTCCCTTTCTGTTTCATCACTGTTATTCACAATACACATGAGTTCTAGCAATTTCAGTGAAGGGATTGCTGAGAAGTGAGTCCAGGAGAGAAAATTATTGTTTCTGGGACTAATTACATTCACATTGCTGTCGGTACCTTTCTGAGAAACTAGAAAGACTCATATGTGCAATAAAAAAAGAACAACAGGAAGACACAGAAAAGGACTACATAGCATGAAGACCAACACAAAAAATGTATTCAGCAGTATTCATTCATGCTTTCCATCAACATCAAACTTTTTTTCTACTTTATGGCACAGGAATTCCACTGGTATAAAAAGCCAGCACTTACAGTTACTGACTGAACCTGTATGTTCACAGTCACATACAGGGAAGAACTAGCAATCTGGCTGGTTTCCAGAAGTGATGCATTTGAAGCTCCTCTCCTGGCATGGTGTGCAAGCTTTTGCAAGGACATGATACAGTGGGAGATGCTTGGGGAATCCAGAAACAGATGGCTGGATTGCACACTGCAGTATGCCTGAAGACTGTAAAGTATTTGCCTACAAAGTAGTTACCGTGAAGTAGCACAAGCAAAACAAAAACCTAGGCTTAAAATTGAACACTGAAAGTTCCATCTGAGTGTAAAGAAAAACTTCTTTACTTTGCAGGAGGCAGAGTGCTGGAATAGACTATCCAGAGTGGTTGTGGAGTCTGCTTCTTTGAGGACATTCAAAACCAACCTGGATGTGTTTTAATATCTTAACATCAGGATGAATATTTTCAGTAGCTACAGTGACTGGCTTTTTTGAAATTGAGCTTCCCTCACAATTTTCTTCCTTCAGTGCTTGTGTGTTACATGTAGTCATATTTCAGTCATAATATAGGTGATGAACTAGAGGTGGCATGGTTATAACACAGCCATGTTCAGGAGCCCCATGAACAATTTGTACTGCTTTTAGCTGTTTTGATTCTGACAGTGCTGCTATAGCTATGCCAGGTGCTCTGAGTACTTCCCACACATCTGTTAGTGAGATGAAAAGATGAATCTTCAAAGCAAGCAATTCAGGGAAAGCATTTCACTCTCAACTTTTAGGTTGCTCAAGAACTACAAAAGACTGGTATATTCATCAGTATGACAGCACGTTGCCCTGCTTCACAGACACACATAAAAATTAAGTATTTATTTAAACTGTTTTACATTTATTTCTCCGCTAAGTTGTTCTACAAGCACTTGGCTGGACATTGAAAACTAAATCAATATTACAACAATAAAATTTCTTCTGTTCTCAAAGTACTAGTCTATAGCTAAAACTGATGCAGACAGATGGTAGTTGTTCTTCGGAAATAATTTGTTTTTCAAGACAAGAAAGAGGAGCAAGATACTGTTAAATCTTGCAAGTAGTGAAAAAATAAATGGAGTTGCAATTCTTCACAGGAAAATTGAAAATGTCAGACACAAAATACGGTATTTCTCAAACACACTGTCCTGATCCTTAATAAGTAGTGAGGAACAAGAAGGGCAAACGGATTAAAGGATTAACATTCTGCAATTTCTCTTTTCATTGTTTTGTTATAAAAGGCAAAACTTCCTGTAAGTTTTGAAAATAAATCCCAAGATGTCACATACCTTGCTGTAATTAACTTTCACTTAATAGTCAATTCTCTTTCAATATACGCATACAAGGAAGAAGGATCAATATATTCAATGGGAAAATAAAGGCACAGTGGCAAAGTAGTGACAGATAAGAAACACACTTTATGCCTCCCATTATATGATGATATTCATCCACAATTGTAACTTTCAAACAATAAAGAATTTTGTAAGGTCTTTCAGTTCCTCATTTTTTCTAGAGCGGTTCTTATTCTGCATAATTGTATTCTACAACTATTCTACAACTGCTACTTGTAGACTTAATCCTACTTTACTGATACCATTTTCAAGCGAAATCACTCTTATGGACCTCACCGTTAAACACTACATTTTATATTCTAGTTACAGACCAATTGAAGAAAAATGTATTTTGACTATTTTCACTAAGTTACAAGATTATTTTTATGTACTTCTATATATATGAAGGTGACAATTGAGCTCAGAACAAGTAACTATTTAGCTGGAAGAGGAGTTTCTAAGCATTTATACTTCTTAATCTAATTTTGTCTCTGCTCTCTTCAGGTTATTAAATCATAGAGTCATTAAGGTTGTAAGACACCTCCAAAATCATCAAGTACAACTGTAAACCAAATGCCACCGTGCCCACTGAACCACATTTTAGTGTGCCAGATACAGAAATTTTTTCAACACGTCCAGGAAGGGTGATTTCACCACTTCCTCGAGCAGCCTGTCCCAATACTTGACCACACGTCTAAGGAAGAAATTTTCTAATATCCAATCTAAACCTCCTGTGGCATAACTTGAGGCCATTTCCTCCATTACTAGTCACTTAGAGACTGACTTCACTTTTCAACACCTTCGTTTCAGGTAGTTGTAAAGGGTCATAATGTCATCAGAAGGAAGACTCTGTTTCCATTTATCCAGGCTGACCAACCCCAGTTTGTTCAGCTACTCCTCATACAACTTGTTCTCTAGAGTCTTTATTTGTGTTGTTGCACTTCTTTAACCACACTCTAGTGCCTCAATAGCCTTCTTATATTGAGGAGCCCAACCCAGGAGAGTTGATAAATGCTTCACCACCAGCTCCCTCAGGACTTTTGGATGGATCTCATTTGGCCCCACAGGCAGCTATTTGTCCAGGTGGCATAGCAGCTCATTAATTGCTCTTTCTTGAATTGTGGAAATTGCAACCTGCTCTTTGTCCTTGTTCTCCAGCTCAGAAGTGTTACGGTTTAACACCAGGTTAGTCCACAGAAATTATATTCTGCCCAACTATGCAGAAGGAAATCTCTGTCCTCCCACTCCCCAGGAGATAAAAGAGGTTAAGTAAACACACAAAAGCTGGAACTAGAAATATTGAACTTTATGAGAGACTTTATTAAATAAAGAAGAACCAAAAAGAAGGGGAAAGGAAAGGGAAAATTTGTGTTGATTGTGGTCGTCCTCTGGGCTTGCTCCAACAGTTCTGTCTTTTTTGTGTTGGGGACACAAGAACGGGATGCAGTATTCGAGGTGGGGTCTCACAAGAGCAGAGTGAAAAGGGAGAATCACCTCTCTTGCTCTGCTGGTCGTACTTGTCTGGAAGCATTCTAGGATATAGTTAGCTTTCTAGACTGCATGAGCACTCTGCCGGCTCATGTGTGGCTTCTCATCAATCATAGAAAGATCTGTTTCTGGCTTGACACTTGAAAACCACCTAGGTACCATACCTCAAAACCCATGACAGAGCTTCAAGGAAGGGCATTTTGCAAACTTTTGGGTGGAATAGAAATGGTTGGTTAAAATTAATCAAGCTAAAAGAGAAGTTGCTCCCCTGCTACATGTGAATAGAAATGTTTTTTAAATATTTTTTACAGATCATGTTCCTAGAATCATAAAATGGCTTAAGTTGAAAGAAACCTCTAATTCAGTCACCAGAGAGGTCCACAACAAGTATGACAAGGAAAGAACTAATAACAAGCTACAAATCCAGCCGTATGCCATGTCATATTTACATCTTGATCAACCGATGTATAAATCTGGCTTTTTAGAGTGCTGGTATTTAAATGTTGACCTGACCTTCATCTCTTTAGGCCTCATTCAAAAGCATAGATTCCCACTAAAAGTATGAAAAGACCAGAAAGGATGGTATTGACGTGCTACAGATGCTGTAAACTGTGGAAAGAGGAAACATGAGGAGAAGCCATCGAGAACACCTGCTAACCGCGGTGCCTGTACAGGCATAGAGTCACCAGAGAATATAGCAGGCTCTTTGAGTAACATTATCTTCTTCCTTCCTCAACACACCATTTTGCTGCAGTTGTCATCAAAACCATCATCATCACGATAATTTTATGCAGTTTATTTTATATATTTCTGTGAATGTGTCTTCGAATTTCTTCTTGGCATGGATGCAATTAAAAATTTCAAAGAAACATGAAGATTATTTTTTCTATTCTAATTCTGAACATGATTCTGCATAACTTAAATTCCTTAAAAAGCCTGAAAATTCGGATGGGCTTAGCAGCAGATTTGGAAAGCAAGGTCACGTAGAGAATCATGGAATCACAGAATTGTCAGAGCTGGAAGGGACTTCTAGAGATCATCTAGTCCAAGACCCCCACCAAAGCAGGACTACCTAGAGCACGTTACACAGGACTGCATTCAGGTAGGTTATGTGTCTCTCCTGAGAAGGAGACTCCACAGTGCCTCTGGGCAGCCTGTTCCACTGCCTTGTCACCTACACAGTAAAGAAGTTTCTCCTCCAATCTAAATGAAACTTTCTGCATCCAGCTTGAGTCCATTGCCACTTACCTTCTCAGTGGACACTGCTGAAAAGAGTCTGGGTCCATCCTTCCTACACCCTCTCTTCAGTAGTTTATAGACATAGATAAGGTCTCCTCTCAGTCTTCTCTTTTTGAGGCTTAATAGTCTCAACACTCTTAACCTTTTCTCACAAGAGAGACACTCTGGTACCCCAATGGTATTTGTTGTCCTCTGCTGGACTTTGTCCAGTAATTCCCTGTCTCTCCTGAACTGGGGACCCTAGAACTGGATGCAGTATTCCAGATGTGGCCTCACCAGGGCAGAGTAGAAGGGGAAGGTGACTTTCTCTAGATCTACTAACCACACTCTACTTAACGGACTCTAGGATACCACTGGACTACTTGGCCACAAGGGTATATTGCTGGTGACCTTACTGTCTACCAGGACTTCAAGGCCTTCCTCTTCAAGGCTACTCTTGAACAGATCTATCTCTAAACTATATTGATTGATTGTCTCATATCTCTGTTTTAGAAAAAACATGTTGCTAGCAGCCTCAAAGTAGTCCGTCTTCAGCTGGAATTCTTTAACAAATGTGTTGTATAGAAGCTGACTCTGGGATTCAGAGAACAATGCCTGGTTTTGTGACTTGAGGGACATTTCGATATGCAGTATAATGAAACACAATTGCCGAAACAAATAGCTCCTTGAATTGCAACACATCAGTGTAAAGTGCTTCTGAGCAAACAGTTTCTTTGCTGGAGGAATGCTAGAGGAAAGTCAAGTTTTATGAGCCTATGTGGATCAATATAATAAAAAATTCATGTCATTCAATTCATTCTCAGTAACTTAGTAAGAAAGATAAAGTACTGGAAAGACAAAACCACAAAGTCATCCCTTGGCTTCATTTTTTTCAAAGGTGCCATGGCAACCGCTGAACACCCAAGTTTGGTCTCCTTGTCATCACAGGTACTCATCTGAAGTACACAGGTACTTCAAATGTACCTAGTGCATAGGCAATAATTTGAAAAACTTGTCGTCATAGGTACTAACCTGCAGTTCTTACTGGGGCTGAACTTAATACAAATTATGAAGTCAAGACTATCTTTTAGAACAAGGGAAATGAAGGGCATGGTTTTGTGTTGAATGCCTACTAAATAAGAACACTTCAAAAGAATATATTGAAATCTAAATTATGCTAGACATAATTTCTGAAGGATCATGAGGAGAGATAGTCTGAGAATTTTTACCATCTCTGATCTTACCACAGATGGCTTTCTTGGGGTCAAAGGCAGTTGCATCATCAATTAATTTCTTTGGCCAGCTAGATAACAGGACTTCTACTGCATTATAGAGATTTGGAGGATTCATATCCATAAAAACTGGATATAATATACCCTGAAAGGTAGAAATAATCTTCATGTCAGCTGCTCACATCATCAGTAGCTGAACTTCAAATTAGTAATCCTATTTAGATAAATCTCCTCTCTGCATAAGTCTGTTACTGCTGCATTCCAACTTCTCAAAAGAAAAATACAAATATGTACTAGCCTATCTTTAACATCCAGAATTTCAGAGGTAAACATAAAGAATAACACATTTTATATATATTTTTATCTTTTTACCAGTAAAAAACCCCCATCTTTTTACATATCAACCCTGTTGAAATCTACACACTCTAATTAAAAATTTAAAACGAAACTCAGAACATTTACTTGATAGAAAGAATACAACTTCAAATAAATCAAAATTCAGGATCAAGGCTTTTAAGTTCCATACCACACAATATTTTTTTTCATTTAAATTACAGGTACACTGCATAGTTCTATTCCTGACAGAAAGTCAAGAACCACATTCATTTTGACTTCATAATTTGTAGTTATTCTTCATAGTAAAGACACTTTTCTGAATAAAAAACACACTAAAATCTACAAATCTTATGTGAATCTAAACAAAAGGATTTTTAAAATGAGTTAGGCATCTGACAAGAGTCTGGGTCTATAAACTCTACCCCAAGACCACAGAATTAAATGCTATGTTACTTTGACTTGAATGGCTTTTGATCTCGATGAGTATCATTACATTAAATCAAATACTAATCTATTACCTCTTGTTTGTTTCTTCAGTTCAGAAAGATTGCAAATGGGGTAGGAGAAATCATGTCTTATATATATATATATATATATATATATATAATGTCTTATATATATTTCCTCAAGGTGACCAGAAGACACATAAGAACTTACTGCAAACATTTATAGAAGTGAAACCATTCTGTTGCAACAATCAGCTTCAAAATCATAACCTGAATCATACCAATGCCTAGTCAGAATTCTGCTTCACAAAGCCAGTTTGAGTTAAACTTAAAATAACCTGCTGTTGTCTCATGTATATAGATTCCCTTCGTCCCCAAAAGAGACTTATTCTTTATGAAATGCTTCCTGTTCTGTTGTGTCTGCAGGAAGGTGTGCCATCTGGCCAGATTACTTCATGTCAGTCTACCTTAGATATGCTGGAATTTCCCAGTGCAGCTTACACACTTTATCTTTCTATAGAGCCATAACCAACAATGCTTTGTCTCTGTGTGCCATATGACAAGGCAGTTGTTTGGGTCATGTTGCATTAAAAACAGAGGGTAGAAATAAAGCTGGAAGCTGGCATGGGAGGATAGAATTGGCGTGTTCTCTTGATGAATTGTATTGGCCAACAGTGATTGTAGTAGAGAGAGAGAGATGCCTTTTAAGTAAAAGCTAATTAAACAGTCTTATTGCTAAACTGCACGTATTTTCATAATGCTTAACTTATACTTTTCATTACAAAGAAAAAGCTGTATCCCCTTAAAATTAAAGTTGGAAGCACATTTTTTGGTAGGGTGGGAAACTGGCCTGTTCCAGCCTCCTTGCACACTGTATGTGGAGGCCATATAGAGGCAGTTCAGCACACAATTCTCTGTCACAAGGTTCGAGAAAGCACAGCTTACATATTTTAGCAAGGGCCTAGGTTATGTTGGGAAGCGAGGAAACAACCAGCAGATAACAAAATCTGTATTCTCTTTGCAGTTTTAGTGCTTATTCTGTAACATTCACAGATAATCAACCCCTTTCTTAAATGCTAAATGAGAGCACATGGACGACAACTACTGATGTGTAACAAAACTCTGAAAAAAGCGTTTTACAGGGAAAATGTTAGCTCGTGAAGAAAGCCTAGGAGCCTAACACACTGCTGTGGTGTATTCGTTTTCATACACCTGAATTACTTGGAATACAGAGAAAAAACATTTTTAAAATGTTTTAAATCTGTTGTAATTTAGTGGTTTTCACCAAATATGTTCTAGCTGATACAAAACCGTGGCCTGATACAACAGTCCAAGCACACTGAACAGTTGAACATCTGTAACTTGACGAGATTTTGCACGTTCACTTTCTCATTTGCTTGAAAAGAAAGTATTTATACTTAGCATAGTAACAGCGCGTTTCTCATCTTCTGTAAAACCATCTACAACTTCAGTCCTTCAGCTAAGTGAATGAATGCTCAAGAATGAAGAACAGAAGACAAACACTTTGCTCAATGAGAGGAATCAAAATACTGCACTGAGTAAATATCTTTCAGCAGAAAGCCTTGTCCAGTACAGACCCTGAGATCCAGATAATGTAACTGTTCTAAAGTTTGCGCACGCACAGGAGATGCTTTTCAAAATTATGCAGTGGGACACAGTACTCTGACCGTAGCTTATCATCATCAAGTTGCAGACAATATTTCCAGGGCTTTTTGTATCATGAGAAAGAAGGAAAAACAAAAGTTACTGCTACATGCATGTGGGATATTTGTTCAGATGTAAACTTTCACTGAAAACATCAGCATTACCTGGAGCCATTGACTGTACCCTCACTTTGAATACAGATCTTCAGAGCATGCCAATTCTTTCACAGGAAAGCACCCCAGTGACAAGCAACAAACAGTATGACATGAAAGCTGTGTCTGAACAGCAACAGCAGTGCTCAGGAAATTCTCAGGCTTGCTGTAAGCTTTTTTTGACCTGTGTCAGTTCCTTTCAGCCTAGACGTGGCAACTGTCTAAGGAGGTTTTGTCTTAGGGAACCATATGTGATTACACCCTGAGAAATACTCTGGAGTTTTTCATACAATTTCCAGTTATTCCACAATTTCTGCACATTGAGTCACTCAGGTTCTAACAAAATGTGTGCAATGCGTACCCATTTTCTATGAAAACTGAGGCTAAAGAGTTTATAGGATAAGAAGAATAGAACAAATTTTGTATTTTATACAATATTTGAAAAATGTGTGCAACGTTAACATTGAAACTATCTCACCCTGATTGTCTTCTTTAAAGTTTTGCAGACACCTGCTTGAGAACAGGACATCTTAATGCAATAATACCCTGATCAAATCTTACAGAATTCTTAATTTCAGAATTAGTTACTTGCTGAATTATGTCCCAAAATCATTTCAGGGCAAGATTATTAGAAAGGAATTTGTTCAAGATGCCACCGCAAGGATCTAGATCTCTCTGTGGTGCCTGTAAACCAATAACCAGGATTAATAAGCAAAAAAAGTCACAATCTTGTTAGACCTAATTCATAAACAGAAGAAAACAGTAAAAAAAATGTAATAAATACAATAAGTACATTATTAAAATCATGCTGCACTATCCTTAGAGAGTGTTGGGGAGCCTTTCTTGAGAGCGGGTTGGTTACCATTTACAAGTTGCCTGTGAGACAATGACTGCAGCCACCACCATGGTGGCACTGGTGTGGGCAGGCATGGGAGCTCAGTCACCTGCTGCCCACGTGGCTGGGTCAAAAAAGACCCCCTTCTGGAATTCTCCCCACAGCTAAATAGGGAATGCCCAGGCAATGTAACCAGGCTTGTCCTGCTCACAGCTGCAGCTCCCTCTCATAATTGGAGACTGGAACTGCAGCCTCCACAGGAGGGGAGGTACTCCCATCTCAAATTGTTTCCATGCAGAAAAGCACAGTACCAGAAACCCATGGTTTCAAGCTATGACAACCCTTAATTGAATTATGTTTCAACATGGTCATTATCAGGATGGGATCAGAGAACCACAGGATTATGGAGGCTGGAAAAGATGTCTAAGTCCAGCCTATTATCTAACATCACTACAATCACCTAGATCACCTGAGATGTCAAAACTGTCCTTAAACACCTTGAGGGATGAGGAGTTCACCACCTCCATGGTGTTCTGGATTTGCTGAAACCGTCCACATGGGCAGTCCATTCCAATGTCTGATCACCCTTTTTGTAAGGAAGTGCTTCCTAACATCCAAACTAACCCTCCCCTGGTGCAGCTTCAGACCATGCGTTCTCATCCTATCACTAGTTGCCTGGGAGAAGAACCCAACTGTGCCTGTCTACAGCTTCCCTTCAGGTGGTTATATAGAGTGACAAGGTCTCCCCTGAGCCTCCTCTTCCCCATGCTAAACAACCTCAGCTCCCTTAGTGTCTCCTCATAAGACTTTCCCTCTGGTCCTTTCACCTGCCCTGCTGCCATCCCATGGATCAGCTCCAGCACCTCACTATCCTTCTTGAAGTAAGGGACCTAGAACTGCACACAATACTCAAGGTGAGACCTCACCAGTGCTGACTACAGGGGTACAGCCCCAAGGCCAGATGATATGCTATCTCAGAATTTGCATGTCTCTGTCAAGGAAAGTTGATTACCTCAGCCCTGCCTAACATCAATCAAGAGATTGCGAACTCTAGGCAGACTTTGCTCACTATAAGGTCATTATAAAACCAAAACACACCTCCTGCCCAAAGGATACCAGCCTCTAGGGAGACAACACCCTCAGGTACTTCCCTCTGTGTGTGGCCCAAGAAGGCTAAGGGCAGCATCCCCACCCCTATGGAATGGGGAGGAAGATGTACCGTTCAACTTAAAAATTATGACCTCTTAGCAAGAAATTTGCTAAGTTCTCCCATCAAGGACCATCAACAGATC
This sequence comes from Phoeniculus purpureus, assembly GCA_028565055.1. Classification (NCBI taxonomy): domain Eukaryota; kingdom Metazoa; phylum Chordata; class Aves; order Bucerotiformes; family Phoeniculidae; genus Phoeniculus; species Phoeniculus purpureus. The sequence continues at coordinate 23,564 of JAOXOE010088935.1, forward strand.
AGAAGACCAGCGGGACACTGCTGGAACTCTCAGGACCTGGGGATGCCAGGGACCCTGCCGTGGTAGCTATTATCTTCTTTCACTTCTTTACTTTAGCCTTTTCACCTTTCTTTTCTCTCCATCACTCTTTCTTTCTATCGCCTATCATTAAACAACAAAGCTGTGCTGACTCATAACACCTGGGTGTGTTTGCCTTATATTTTGCACTTCCAGATTGAGTAAAAGAACCTACATGGGCCCCTGTAAACGTGGGCTGTGACAGAGGCAGGTTCCCTGTTGGGCTTGCATGGGTTTAAGCCCCCCAGTCTAAAAAACTTTCTTCCTGAAATAACCTGAAGAACTCTTTTTGATTCTGAATTAAGACTGTGAGGCAGCCAGAAACAGAAGAATCTTCAGTCCTTCTTCCGCTTTGACTACATTTAGGATGGTGTAGAATGGATAATCTAGTTTCTATTATTTTCTCGGTAATTAAAATCTTCTGTGTAGCTTCTGTGCTCATGTGAACCATCACCACCCAATGCTTAGGGAAATGCTTCTCTTGGGCTGCCTTCTAACACTGTCAGATACTTGCAGAACAGTTACTTCTGATTTTTGAGCATAAATAGCAACCAAACAAGCTTGGGTTTTTTTGAACAGGCACACTGGAGCATGTATGAGTAACTACAGTGCTGAACAAGGAGACAGGCAAATTAATCACACTCCTTTATGTACCTGTTAGTGTACCTTAACCCATGCTTTTTAATTTGATCCCTCTTGAACATGTTCATAGCTTAAGCAATTATCCAGCACTGACATTTTCTGGCTTACTTCCAGCAGTTGTAATATTCATACAAGATACTTCAAGTGGAATTTATGAACTTTCTAGATGAATTCTTGCCCTTCATCCTTTAGTTGTTCAGAATTGTGCTAAGTGATGTTCTACAGCAGTTGCTGCTCTTTTAGGCATCAGTGGCCTTTTGATAATACAGAAGAATTTTTATTTTGATTCAGATTTCTGCACTTGTTCTCTTTTCTATTTGAATTATTTTAATTATAAAGACAACTCAACCTATTAGCCTAAAATACTAAACTTAGTGCAATATTTGTTAAAAACAAAAGAGAAGTTACTGACTTTTCTTTTGCATCTTCCTTTCTTGTTTAATTATAGATCATACAGTAATCTGTTAAATCATCTCAATGGGTGATTTTATACTTTTAAATATATGTTGGTTTTTAAATTAAAACAAATGTGCCAAAAGCTTGTTCAAAATCTCTGTTATGGTTTGGCCAGGTGCCTACCAAAGCCATTATATCACTCCTCCCATCTTGGATGGACAGGGGAAACAACAATATATTGACAGGCTAATGAGTAAAGACAACAGCAGTTTAATAAAGTGGAAAGCAAAAGGTGCACATGGCAACAAGGCAAATAATAAAGATTATTTTCTACTTCCCATCACCATATGGTGTTCATCCGCAGTTCTAGGAAGCAGAGCCTAGTATGCATAGCAGTTGCTTAAGAGGACTTAACATCATTAACACTTCCTTTTTTCTCCCTTGCTTTTGTATGTATGCTGACATCATATGCTATGGAATATACCTTGGGTGAGTTTGAGTCAGATGGCCCAGCCCATCCCTCAGCTGTCCTTAGCTGGGAAGAATGTCAAGAATGAAAAAGAAACCCCACAGCTTTGGTGCTGTGCAAGCCCAGCTCAGCAGCAGCCAAAACACTGGTGTGTTGTCAACACCCTTCCAGCTGCCACCCGAACACAACAGTGTCAGAGATGTCATGGGGAGTATCAGCTCCATCCCTGATAAACCCAATACTAATATAGTGCAACTATAATGAACATCCAGTAATGATAGATTCCATTGTCTCGAAGAGCACATAAGCAGACATTCAATTACGGTTTAGACAGCCAGCAATCACCTATCAATATGAATACTTGGTAATGAGAACAGAACAATAATTTTGACAAATAAATAAACAAAACAGAAAAAAACCCTTTGAGGGCTATTGATCACAAATGTACTTTAAGATAAACTAAAAATATAGAGCTTAAAATCGAATCAAGATGTAGTTTTTTATCATTTTCCACTAATGAAAATATGTTGTTAATAATACTTGCAATAGGTCCCTGAAGTACATTTTCCTGTACATTAAAATGGTCTCTCCTTCATAACTCCACTATTGATATTGTGCAAAAGCAGGATGAATTATTTATTAAAAGTATTTTTGCTAAAACCATACCAGTGCTGCGGTATAAGGACAAGTCCTTCAGAAGAAAGCAATATTGCAAAGATCCTGCAAATTTGAATACAGCATTATCTTGTCCTGAATCTTTAATGCGATTAAACGCTTTTTTCATTTAGCGTAATGCTAAATTTTCAGGAGTTGTAATGAAAAGTCAAGATATTTCAGGAAGGAGAACAACACATCTATATTTCAAATAGATCCTTCCCCAATTATAGGATTTGTTTTGTATACGTGTGTACTTAAATGTACTCTGAAGCTGCTCTCGCACCTCAGTCATGCATACATCGCTTATCTCTGTGCCCAGCCATGTATGTAACTTAAGGGTGTTGTAAAAACAATTTTACTTTTCATAGGATCATAGGATGTTAGGGGTTGGAAGGGACCCAAGAGATCATCGAGTCCAACCCCCCTGCCGGAGCAGG
>JAOXOE010088946.1:0-26219 GCA_028565055.1 Phoeniculus purpureus
ACACAGTGCTCAAGGTGCGGCCTCACCAGTGCTGAGTACAGGGGGACAATCACCTCCCTACTCCTGCTGGACACACAATTTCTAATCCACTTGGGCCCACTGCTGGCTCATATTCAGCTGCCTGTCAGTTAGAACCCCCAGGTCTTTTTCTTCCAGACTGCTCTCCAGCCACACTTCCCCAAGCCTGTAGCACTGCATGGGATTGTTGTGACCAAATGCAGGACCCGACACTCGGGTCCTACTGAAACCCAGATAATTATCCTCAGCCCATTGATGCAGTCTGTCAAGGTCCCTCTGTACAGCCACACTACCCTCCAGCAAATCGACACTCTCTCCCAACTTGATGTCGTCTGCAAACTTACTGAAGGTGCACTGAATCCCCTCATCAAAATCAATGGTAAAGACATTGAACAGGAGTTGTTCCAGCACTACCACTCGTGACTGGCCTCCAAGCAGATCTAGCTCCACTGACCACAACTCCCTGGGCCTGGCCATCCAGCCAGTGTTCCACCCAGCAGAGTATGCGCCCGTCCAAGCCATAGGCAGCCAGCTTATTCATGAGGATGTTGTAGGAGATGGTGTCAATGGCCTTACTAAATTCCAGACAGAACATATTGAGATAATTCCCACCCCTCCTCTTACTGTTTATGTACTTATAAAAACTTTTTTGTGATCTTTCACCACAGTGGCCAATTTTGGTTCTAGCTGACCTTTGGCCTTCCTACCTTTTTCCCTACATAACTTCACTGCGTGTTTGTAACCCTCATAAGTTGCCTGCCCCCACTTCTAGAGACTATACACTCCTTTTATTCCTGAGTTCCAGCTAAAGCTCTCTGTTCAGCCAGGCTGGTCTCCTACCCCGTCGTCTTGTCTTACATGACTTGGGGATGGTCACAATATTACAGATATGGTCTCACTAGAGCAGAGTAGAGGGGAAGGAGAATCTTTCTTGATCTGCTAACCACCCCACTTCTAATCCACCCCAGGATGCCATTGGCCTTCTTGGCCACAAAGGCAAATTGCTGGGTCATGGCCACCTTGCTGGGTACTAGGACCCCCTCCTACACTGCACTCCATCAGGTCAGTCCCCAACCCATACTGGCACTTGGGGTTATTCTTGCCCAGATGCCAGACTCTACACTGCCCTTGTTATAGTTCATTCACTGTCTCCCCATCCAACTCTCCAGCCTGTCCAGGTCCTGCTGGATGGCAGCACAGTCTGCTGGGGTGTCAGCCACTCCTCCTGGCTTTGTGTCATCAGCAAACTTGCTGGCAGTGCTCTCTAATCCCACATCCAAGTCATTAATGAATAGGTTGAATAGCATTGGTATCAATGCCATAAACATTCTGATTTACGGGGAAACAACTACAGCGAGAAGACAGGGTTGTAAAACCACACATTTGTATACAGATAAATATTTTTCAAAACGTAGAGTTACCAAAACTTTGTTCTTCTGAAATCCTGTACAGTAATTACCAGAAATGCCTCACTAAAACAAGTCTGCTGCCATACTGGCACTAAAAAACCCCCATGAAATATTAGAAAAGCATTTGAATAAAATAAATGGGCTATAAAAAAAAAGGGTAACACCCAGACAGCAAATCAAAAAGCTATGTGCAAGAGCGCATAGAATCACAGAATGATACCCGTGAGGAGCTTTTTCACCTTGTTCATCAAATTCCGTTCAAAAAAGTGTAGAACATTGCTGTGCTTTTGTACTCTGCCAGTATTTTTTTGGTTGCTGTTTGTCAATCTTAATGCTTCTACATTTTCCTCTGCCCTGCCCTAAAGTAAACAGAGGGGGACACGCCCGGGTTTGTGTATTTTCCATACGTACAAGGATTCATTCAATATACTTTCAGAAGGAGAATACGTACAAGTATCCAAAGGGACAGTACTTGTCACATACAATGGGTTTGCACTTCTTGGGGCGCGGTCGGCACTGACAGATCTCACAGTTGTGGGCGTCAGTCTGGAAGCCGAAGGAACAGTCCAAGGAACAGCCCGAAATGAGGCCAGTGCACAGCTCCTCCCCTGTGAAGGACACACGCAGGTTATCACAACATGACAACTGTTCCACCTAGACAAACCCATCCTCAGCAAAATGAATCTTCTCTTCCCTTTTAATTCAGTACTTTTCCAAGCACCGGTAAGCCTTAACTTTAGACTGTTCTAATTTTAAAACATTCAACAGAATTTGCCATGAATCATAGAATCATTACGGGTTGGAAGGGATCTCAAAAGATCATCTAGTCCAATCCGCCTACAACAGCAGGATCACCTAGACCAAGTCACACAGGAACCCATCCAGGAGGGTCTTGAATATTTCTAGTGAAGGAGACTCCACAACCACCCTGGGCAGCCCGTTCCAGTGCTCCGTCACCTTCACTGTGAAGAAGTTCCTTCTTAGGTTGATGTGGAACCTCCTATGTTCCAGCTTACAACCATTGCCCCTTGTCCTATCACTAGCTGACACTGAGAACAGTCCAGTTCCATCCTCCTGACACCCACTCCTCAAATATTTGTAGACATTAATAAGGTCACCCCTCAGTCTCCTCTTCTCCAAGCTAAAGAGAGACAGCTCCCTCAGCCTCTCCTCATAAGGACACCAATGGGATAATGACCCAAATGGGATGAGCAGACACTGCAGGCTTGACATCAAGTCAAGAACCTGGGGAGTAACAGCTGGTACCCTAAAACTGACATGATTTTATACAGAGATGTGCAGTCAAAGGAGTCCAATGCCCATGGCACTTTTGTTCCAAGAACAATTTCAAGTGACTTTCAAGTGGGCTTCATAGGTTTCTGTTCAATATGGAGCATACTTAGATGTCCCCTACTTCATTTAAATAGAACTGAAGGGCTGGAAGATACTAACAACATCTATTCTTTATGCCGTTTGCAGTCATTCTGTTTGGTAATTAAGAGCTGCTTTTTAAAACTGTAACTGACACCCTAAGATAGGATCTAAGTTTAGAGAGGCTAGACTAAAAGGCCTGTCTCTTGATGCCCGCTGCCATGAGTTGTCAGTCTCTTGTGGTGTAGCGGAGATGCTGGATTGGTGGCACCTCAGTTTTTCCAGGACTGAGATACATAATGGTTATTACATTCACTTCCATTGGAATTCACGATTTGGAGAACGATGCTTCTTTTTGTTATTCTTGAGAGAGGAAGTGCCACAACAACAACTCTTAAGATATTCTGGGCTACAATACTAATGTATTGGTTGCAGAGATCAGAGGAATCAGAAAATTGTAGTTTTTGTTACACTAGGGATGCAAAACACAAGGTGAGGGCAAAAGACTGTTATTACAACATTCAAAATGAGATTAAAACAAAAAAAGAGGAAATATAATGGAGGTTCTTTAACAGAAGACTATGATGGGTAATACCCAAAGGGCGATTTTCAGAGTGATACTTAAAGGGTGACTGATCATAGAATCATAGAATCATAACGGATTGGAAGGGACCTCAAAAGACCATCTAGTCCAATCCGCCTGCAACTGATCTCCAGTTGAAACATCTTCAACACTACAAAGTGCACAGAGGGCACCAGATGAGCTTCGCACTGGACCTCTGAAGAACACTGATCTCTAGGGACATGAACTCTTGGGGGCAAGGTTTTACCAAAGAGGAGATTAGGGTATTGAGTAACTCTGTTCCTTTACACTAACTGTGAGGGTCTGAAATCACACAATCACAGAATTATTGAGCTCATCCAGCCCAGCCTAGGACCTAACATCACCACATCAGCCAGACCAGGGCACTACGAGCCACAGCCAGGCTGTCCTTGAACACTTCCAGAGATGGGGACTCCACCACTGCCCTGGGCAGTCCATTCCAGGCTCTGATCACCCGTTCAGTGAGGAAGGGCTTCCTAACATCCAACCTAACCCTCCCCTGCCAGCTTCAGGCCCTGTCCTCTGGTCCTGGTGCTAGTTGCCTGCAAGAAGAGCCCAACCCCACCTGACTACAACCTCCTTTTAGGTAGTTGTAGAGACAAACAACGTCCCCACAACGTCTCCTCTTCCTCAGGCTAAACACCTACAGCTCTCTCAGCCTCTCCTCAGACTTTCCTTCCAGTCCCACTGTAAAGATTATCTGCGTGTCTCTAACACGGTCATGTCCTGAGGGCAGCTCACAGAAGGAATCCTTCCGTAAATGCTTTCTCTTCTGTTTCTGCAACTTCCGTTCCAGACTGCAAAACGCAGAGCTCAGCAGAAGAAATACAGAATTCACTGCCTACTTCTGCGGTGGAATTCAGACCTGCAAGTGCCATGCAGCACTGCAATCCAAACAACATTTATCAGTTTAAGCAGGAAGATTAGCAGCAGGTTCACAGCTCCCACCTCTGCTACACAGATTTGCCTTTTTTTTTTTGTTTTTCAGAGTACAGAAAAAGAAATGTGAGATTCTTTCACAATCTCAACAGAAGAAGGACATTGAGAAGCTGGAGCAGGTCCAAAGAAGGGCAAGGAAGTTGTTGAAGGGCCTGGAGGACAAGTCTGATGAAGAACGGCTGAGGGAACTGGCGGTGTTTAGTCTGGAGAGAAGGTGGCTGAGGGAAAACCTTATTGCTCTTTACGGCTACCTGAAAGAAGGGTGTAGAGAGGTGGAGGTCAGTCTCTTCTCCAAAGTCACCAGCAACAGGACAAGAGGAAAGGGCCTCAAGTTGTGTCAGGGGAGGATTAGATTTGCCATCAGGACAAATGTCTTCCCTGATAGAGTGGTCAGGGGTTGGAATAGGCTGCCCCAGGACTGAATGGAGTCACTGTCCCTGGAGGGGTTCAACAAATGAGTAGATGTACTCCTGGGGAACAGGGTTTAGTGGGCAGGGTGGGGTTGGGTTGATGGTTGGACTGGATGATCTTCGAGGTCTCTTACAATCTTAATGATTGTATGAACCTCCAAGGCTTGTCTTGGGATTGATGTCCAAAGATTCAAGCATTTACTCACAGCCAAATCTAACCTTTGCACAGCAAGGGTAACGCTTATCTCTGGTTCTTGCTGTACTCTGACACACATACAAAGATCTGCATGAAGTCTCACAAGTGTTTTGAAGGATAGAGTTCAGGCTCATCTATCAATAATACCAGATCTTTTTAATATGTAGCCATTAATGCTGATTAAAATCCATTATAATGCAGAGGAAACTCTGATAAAGAGTGATTCATGTGTAATGCAAGGACCTACCTTGAAACTAAGTTCAAATACTGATAATTATTCTTTAAATTTTTGAGCTTTTACACCAGGATGTTTGCAGACATTTACCCCTGACAACATCTAATGACAATACATCTGATGATAATAATCAACTACACTTGTCATTATGACTTCATGAGGCAGAAATCCTTTTAAAAGTTACACTTGATCCCTGTAAAAATGGACATAAAAGTACATCCACACTGGAAAACCTGCCAAAAGAATGAAGTTCAATTATGACCTTTGATACTATATGAGTATCTATCTTTCACAGATGCTTACAACTAATCACTGAATAATCCTCACATCACGAGAGTTGGATCTAGCAGATCCATTAATTTTCTGTAGCACACTTTGTTGTGGAGGTCAAATGCTTAGGTGGCTGATCAACGAACATCAGGCTCATGGAAGAGAGGTGAGGGAACAAGAAGGTACAAGTGCAAAGGCATAGGAGAAATGAATAGGCATCTTACAAAAGCAGAGGAAAGAACTAGGAATTCGAATAAAAAATTAAAATGAGATTGTTTTGTCAATTACCATAATATTTTACATGTTTCTGGATTACATGTAAGGAGAACTATTGCAAGTTTGATAAGAAATGAATATTCTATCAATTATTCTATCGATATTCTACCAGAAAGATTCCAAGCTGGAGTATGAAGATGTCAAAATGATGATTCCTTAGAATGTGATTTTCCTCAAATGTTTTTTTTTCCCAGTCTTCTCTTCTGCTTTGATTTGGCTAGTGAAACTGCTTTTCAGAGACACAAACAGAGTTTGCTATGTGTAAATTTAATCAAATCTATTCAAGAGTCAAGGTGCCTAGGACACTGATCTACAAATAGAACTATAGAATCTTTTAGGTGTGGAAAGACCTTCAAGGTCATTGAGTCCAACCATTACGCCAGCTATCACAAGGCCACCACTAAACTCTGACCCTAAGCTCCAGATCCACCCACCTTTTAAACACCCTCTCCCTGGGCAGCCTGTTCCAAGGCCTGATGATCCTTTCAATTAATTTTTTCCTAATGTCTATCTTCTCCTGGCACAGCTTTGAGGCCTTTTCCTCTCTCTCTCTCTCTCTCTCTCTCTCTCTCACTCTCTTCTCTCTCTGTCTCTCTCGAGTGTAAATTTTAAAACGTGAGTTGCACAATACGAAATCTGAAGACAGGCTTCTTTAGCCCATAGATAACCCAGAAGGAAGAGATGCCTGGCAGGGATAAGATCTTGTCTTTAATTTCCAAGTTATACACACTTTGTAATTGCTCTAGGTTTGAAATATAGATGATGTCCCCCAAGGCAAAGCATTCGTGGTGCATACCAGGGAAACAACCCCACTATTTGTTATTCAAGCTCAATGACTGAGCTGAAATACCATTTGGACAGGGAGATGCCTCTGTGCAGACTTGATTTCCTAACAAGTCAACAAACTTCTCTTGTTTTCTACAAGATAGAGGACAATCATAGAATCATAGAATAGCTAGAGTTGGAAGAGGCCTTCAAGATCATCCAGTTCCAACCCCCCTGCAGAGGCAGGGACATCTTCTCTAGATCAGGTTACTCAGGGCACCATCCAACCTGGCCTTCAACACTTCCAGGGATGGGGCAGCCACAACTGCCTTGGGCAACCTGTTCCAGCATGTCCAACCTCAATCTCCCCTCTTCAAGTCTGGAATCCTTTCCCCTTGTCCTCTCGCTACCACCTGTGTAAAAAGCCCTACCCCAGCTCTCTTGAGGGTCCCCTTCAGATATTGAAAAGCTGTTAGAAGTCACTTGGGAGTCTCCTCCAGACTGAAAAACCTAAACTTGCTCAGCCTGTCCTCAAAGGGGAGATGCTCCAGCCCTCTGATCATCTGAGTTGCTCTTGTCTGGACATGTTCCAGGAGCTCTATGTCCTTCTTATATTGAGGACTCCAGAACTGGACTCAGTACTCCAGATGGGGTCTCACTAGTGCAGAGTAAAGGGGGAGAATCACCTCCCTCAAACGACTGTTACTGGTTCTTTTGCTGCAGCCTAGGACATGGTCAGCTTTCTGGACTGCAAGTGCACACTGACCAGCTCAGTGTCTCATCCCAAGTAATTCAGGATGTTAGCTATACCTAAAATTCAAATAGTCAGCTGACAAACCAACTCCTAAGACCCAGTTTCAAGGCATTATGTTCTTATTCTAACCCTTTACATAATGAAATAGCTGAAAAAGAAAGCAGCTAAACAAGAAAAGCTCTTCAGAGCCTGGGGATGAGTGACTAACCACCACTGCCTCCCAGGAACAGACTCTGAAGAGCATAGAATATATCATCAAAATTGTGCCTGAAGTCAAATATACCAAGTAAGTTTGCTGAAGTCAGTACAGACCTCTGAACTTCGCAGCGTTTTGTCAGCGCTATGTGAGATGAGAAGGATCTCCAGAGACCTCTGCTGCCAGGTATCCCAGTGAGACACTAAAAACTATGCCTTTTGAGATGTTGGCTACTAAAGCTAACACATTAGTATACTCACATGTCTGGTAGTTTGGTATTAAAAGCTGTGAGAATCAATTTTAAATGAGTTTAAAAAAAATAAAGACATTGAGTGTAACGAAATTCAGAAGTGAATTCAAGTCATTTTGAGTTCCCATCTAACCAGGTACATTTCTCCTCCTGAAACGTTATTAGAATGTGACAATTATAGGCAGTGTTAAACTGAAGCCCCATCTGGTACCCACAGGGAGTTTGTATCTGCTCTACAGGCCTGTCGACACCCTTAATCTGAAGTTCTGAGCCAGGTATTTATTTTTTTTTTCCAGAAAGCAGGGAGAACTACCCATTTTACAAAGCAAAGTGCAGCTCTCAAAGAAAAGAGGAAAAGTCTGCAAGACTAAAAATTCACATCACATTCAGTGCCTGCACTTGTCATCTGGGCAGTTTGTCTATAGCTTTAGCTACACCCTGAAATTCATCAATAATAAAATAGCCCTTTCATAATGATCTCATGGTAAATCCAAAATCTGCTGCTAAAGTTTTGCATTTCCAGTTACAAATCCTAAAGAATAAAGAGAACGAGCTCACGAAAGCCAACTGTAATGAACTGAGGGAATTTATTCTGCCAACATGTTAGAAAGTTACTTGTTTTGGGGCTTCTTCTACCTCTGCTTAGAGATACTTCATAAGGAATCGTAAATCATGGAACATATTTGCAGAGAAAAGATCCAGCCCTAACTGGGCTGTTGACTTTTCAGAAATGTATCAGGGGTGATCAGGCAGTCTGAAAGAAGAGGATGGGAAGCATTTGAAAAGCTAATGCAGAAGGAAAGATGCCTTTTAGAGTTTGAGAGAAGCGCATTATGCATCTCTGCATAGAGCACATCACCATAACTCACAGTGGCATCGAGCTTCTGATCCCATAGTATGAGCCATCACTATTCCTCCCCTAATCGGTTCTAACAACATCAACTAGGGAACTAGGCTATTGATTAGATAGGAGGTAGAAGAATAAAACAGAAACAAATTGAGGAATAGGAAACCTAATAGGAAAAGGAACACATCTTTCACCATGATGCTTAGGGAAATATCTGTTTGAAGAGTTGAGTTCTTCTGCGTGAGTTGTAGAATATGTTCACTAACTTTTCTGATGAAACATGAAATATCAGCATCAATACAGAAAACAGTTCTACACAAGGTATCAGGAGGGCTTAACAGGATAAAGTAATAGTGGGGTAAAATGTAACACTGAGAACATACGAGGCCCTGCCACCCGCAGAGAATAAACAAGAACTTGCACTACAAGCGGGGAGCTCAGGCCCAGGATACTGGTTGATCTCAGAAGGTATTGATGTGATGTGACTTTAGAAAAAGATCGATGCATCTCAGGTTAGTGTAACTGTATTTTTACTGCAAATACTTATCTTTTTAATGTAAGCACTGACATTAGTTGAAACACTACGTACAGTTCTGGAAGAATTTCAACTTAAGTGAAGCAGAAGGCTAGGACAGTAATAGTGGCAAGGCTGTCCATCCTCACCCGATGAGATGATTAAAATAGCCGTCTGCTAGGAACAAATACTTGCTTGAGGACGAGCATATCCCAGATTCTTATAGCAGTGAAACCAGTCCACACAACACTCTTTTCACGTGCAACCACAACGGCAAAAGCAGCTAAGTCAGTACCAATAGGTCCGTGTTTCTAGTCAGTGTTCACTAGACCTCCCTCTACTGGCATAACCTATGCCTGGTAGATGATGACTCCTCTAAACACTGTAGTTCCAAGCAAACACTGTGTTCAGCGTTTGCAATCATTTTACATTACATGCGGACCTGGATACAGGAATTTCAAAGTATTGAATCCATTTGGATCAATTTTAATAAGATACAACTGTAAAAAAACCAAAACAAATAGAAGGGGACAGAACAGTTGAAAATTAATGTATCTTCCAAAAAAAGCATTTGCCAATTATTAACAAACTAACAAACACTAGCAGTAAGGTTTTTAGGTCTGGTATCATCATCACCCATAAAATCCTTCTAAATATAGTTGCTTTCGCCCCCCTCTTTCTTCACCCAGTCAGAAACAGTTTTACACAAACAGATTATGCTAACAATAATATCGTTTCAGAAGAGCACGACACTGTTGAAGAGGAATCTGTTTGGGACAGGGGGGATGGCACAACACTGAAGAAGAAAAGTAATCTTAACGGATTATTATCAAGACATGGTGAGGTTCTACTCAGCACACTGCACACAAACTATGCGGTGTTTTAAAGCTCTCCCACCAAGTATATTATTCTCAACATTAACATCAGCTCCTGTTTTCAAAGGGTGGTGGAGCCCTGGCTGCTAAAGGAAGGAAAGGTAGGTACAACAAGCTGCACAGAAGAGCAGCCGACACAATGTGACCTCCTATATAGTCCGTCAGACGTTCTGTAAAAAGACAACAACAAAACGGTGTTCCAGGACATGGGTGTCAGTGACCTCTGACGATTCACTGAGATATTCCAGGAACTATGCAATCTCTCCTTCTCAGGTTATCTGAGACAACTTATCTCTGAAAAGATCACAAGCATTTGGCGTAAATGCGAACCATCAGGTGCTTGATTTGTGCCCAAACGCAGAGTTCTCATCTCACATGAGCCGATGACTGTTTAGAGTGTAATAAATTATTGCTCAAAAATCAAACAGAAATGCAAACCAAAGTCAACTCCTTTCAATGCAAGTTCAGGTCCAAAAAGGATCTTCTGTGTCATCTTACAGTAGTTGGACTGTAATTTTGCAGAATCAAAAAATGGTAGGGGTTGGGAAGGAATCATCTAACTCTTCTCTAAAAAAAAGGCTTCTCAACTGCCTTCTTCTATGATAGATTAAAAAACTCTAAGCTCTAAACGTGAGATCTTTATTTTTCTCCAATTTATTATCACAGAATCACAGAAACATTAAGGCTGGAAAAGCCCTCTGAGCTTTTCCAGCCCAGCTTAGGACCTAACATCATCACAGTGGCCAGACCAGGACACTAAGGGCCACAGCCAGGCTGTCCTTCAACACCTCCAGACATGGGGAGTCCACCACTGTCCTAGGCAGTCCATTCCAGGCTCTGATCACCCTTTCCATCAGGAAGGGCTTCCTAACATCCAACCTAACCCTCCCCTGGCAGCTTCAAGCCCTGCCCTCTGGTCCTGGCGCTAGTCACCTGAGTGAAGAGCCTGACCCCCACCTGACTACAGTCTCCCTTCAGGGAGTTGTAGAGAGGGAGAAGGTCCTCCCTGAGTCTCCTCTTCTCTGGGCTAAACACCACCAGCTCCCTCAGCCTCTCCTCATCAGACTTTCCCTTCAGTCCCTTCCCCACTTCCATCGCTCCTCTGGACCCACTGCAGCCCCTCAATCTCCTTCTTGAAGTGAGGGGCCCAGAACTGCCCCCAGTAGTCGAGGTGAGGCCTCAGCAGTGCTCAGTACAGGGGGAGAATTACATCCCTAGTCCTGCTGGCCAAACTACTGCTGATACAAGCCAGGATGTCATTGGCCTTGTTGGCCACCTGGGCTCTCTGCTGGCTCCTAGTCAGCTGGCTGTCACCCAGTACTGCCAGGTCCCTCTCTGCCAGGCTGCTCTCCAGCCACTCATCCCCTGGTCTGTAGCTGCAGGGGGTGACTGTGGCCAAAGTGTAAGACCCTGCCCTTGGCCCTGTTAAATCTCACACCGTTGGCCTCTACAACATTATTTTACATATGGACACATCGCTAATTACACTGTGAAGACTGAAAGCCATCTTACTCTGAGAATTGTTGAAAACGTATCTAGAGATGCACAGCCTGCTGAAGGACTTCTCCTTTTCAGTCCTTTCATTCACAGCTCCAAAATACCCGCCAGAAAACACTGGCATCGCTTGACAAGAATGATGTCAGTACGCCAGCTTGGCTTAGTCTGGTGTCCATGGTTTGGAGGCTGGTAGCATGGCTACACAAAGCTAGCTACATACCTTCACCATCATTATTTTCTGGATGCTGAGGCTAGATCATGTCAGGAGAACTGCTTCACAGTACCTTTATAATTAAGGACTCCTCAGCCGTCCTCTCGATGTGGATTGCTACTGCTGGTTAATCTTCAGGGGTGGGGATCTGGGGAGGCAAATTTATGAAGGAGAAAACTAGGTTACTTATCAGTAACTGGAATTCTCGGAATATATTGCCTCCACAGATCCACACTAACCCTCCCTCCTTTTGTTAGAAATAACTCATGATTCACAATAGCTGGATAAAAATAGAGGGACTGGCCACTGCGATGGCAGCAGACCCTGTTTAAAAAAATCATCTCATGAGCCTGCTGAGGCAAATGACCCACTTGGCTACTTGCTCTAAGCAGCTTCAGGAATCACATACAACAAGAGTCTTCATGAAAACGGATTTGTAGCAGTGCCATATCAAAGGTGGAAGTACTGGAAATTGATGAAGCTTCCACAAACCTTCTAGAAGCACAGTGGTTTGGTGCTTTGTTTTGGTTCCCCCCACAGTCAGATGAAGTTCTTATCTGCTTTGACTGCAATCAGATACATTATCATCACTCCCAAAACAAACACATTGCTGTAGTCTTCAAGATCCCTGCCAAAGACTGTATTCTATTGAGAAGACAGATGATACTCGTTTGGCAGGGGTAGTTCATCAGAATGCCACCCTCTTCAGGGAATGCTTCCACTACCTTCCATATGGGAAATCAGTATTTCTGTTCTACTTAGACTGTATCTCATTTTCTGGTCTAAGCCTTACACCTTTAGGAAACGTGCTTTATCCCAATTTTCCATGGCTGTATTTCACTAACTGAGGTCCAATGTGTAATAGCTATTCCCTTTCACATCACTGCAGAATGACAATAAAACATCCTTTTCCTACCAAATCATTTGAAATCCAAGATGGGCTTTCCTCACATCAAGGGAGACTACCTGGACTCCTTTTGTTGTGAGAATTATTTTCATGGAGTTTTTTTGCTAAATCAAGATAACAAGAGGAGATAATTGCTACTAAAACAGTGTTACCTAATTCATACTTCACTATTTCCAGGAATTTTGTTTGCTAGAACAAAATATTGCGTGTTTAGCATGTGTGATTATTTGTCCCACCTAAGTTTGATACCCAAATAAATCATGTTTATTTAAATGGACAAAATTAACACTGGGGTGTGGGGGGGATTTGAAGTGTTCACAAGACATGCTTGAGCATGGATTATTTACAGGAACAAAGGAATTCAATATTAACATTGTGGCTAGGAAGAGTGAAGGGTTAATAAAACCCTTCCCAAAGTCTAACACATAGAAAAGAGGAGTTCAGATACATTCTCTCACCATAGTTCCTTATAATTTTCTTGTAAGCTTTTTCCCATCCGTAATGCTTTACTGCTGGTATTAATATACAGCCTTTAGCTGCACCTAAGTAATGTTTCTTAAAGCTTCCATCCTGCCTTTGAAAGCCTACACAACTAAACCAAGTCCCACACTGACAAGTCATAGAATCATTGAACAGTTTTGACTGGAAGGGACCTTCAGGATCATGGAATCCCTCCTTTTCCTAGCCCTATCAGCACCACTAAACCATGTACCCCAACACAACACCTACCCTTCTCTTAAACATCTAATTCCAAACTTCACCTTGGAATTCCATTCCACTTTATCAGCTACAAAGGGAAATGGTGTGACTCACCAAAACAGTGAATTCCATACTGCAGGTGTCTGCTGGTATAAAGCGAATGCTAGCACCTTTTCATTCTACAGGACATGTTATCTTCTCATGTAAAGAAAGGTGTCAGCACTTCCAAAACTATCTTTGTATCTACACAGAATGTGTTTGGAGGAAAGGAGTGGATTTCTATCTATGCAAACATGTACTGTACTTTGACTTGCCATTTCTGAACAGTGATCTTTCGGTTTGCTTTGACAGGAACAAGTGAGTGGAGGACGATGCACTATCATGTGCAGGGAAAATGACTTCTCCTGGCTTTCAATGATTGTCTCTCCATGAGCAGTCTGGAATTCATTAAACTTCATTACAGTTGTTTCTTGTGACTGCAAAGCTGAGTCTTCTGACAAACCACTCTTAAAACTGACAGCAACGCTCTAATTCAATTGGTATAAGATCCGAGAGATTAAAAAACACTCAAGCCATAGGTGTTCGCGGTCATACCCTGAGCATTACTTCACTTTCAATTCATCAATTCAATTCATTACACTCCATGCTGCAGGAGAGATTTTAAAGGCTTTTTCTTTTTCATTAATATAATACAGATGGTTTAGAAGACAACATATAGATGAGGCCAGATAAAAGACTGCAGACTCTCAGTGAGGAATGACTCAGTGTCTAGCAGCAGCTGCTTGATTTGAAATCCTCTGCTACTGCAATCAGCAGGCAGTATTCACTGTGTCCATTAGTCTTCTTCAGAGAAACCCAAGTCCTGCCTCGCAAGGAGCTGATCATTGGTCTTGTTTCACTGCCCTAATGTACTCCTCCTCCTAAAGGGTTTAATCCACTACCGTTCTCCTTATGAAAGCAAAGCCCTAGACACTCCAAACAAAGAGCAGCCTCCGTGTAAATAATGGTATTTTGTATATTTATTTTTGCTATTTGTTTCTTGTTCTTCAACCACCTTACTTGTGGGGTTTTTTCTGGTAATGCATTTCATCTTTTTCCTACCATTTTAATTTTATTCATGATATTTTGCAGTGGTTCTTTCTATACCCTGGACTATCCTTTCTTCTTTATTATTCTCCTGCAGTGCTGCTTTGGCTTCTCCACACTCCTGCTCTGTATGATCAATTTTTCTCCCTCAACATTTGTGGCTCACTCTACTCACTGGCCCTTTTCATCCATAGGTATCTGTGCCCACTCTTTGCTCAGCGGTTATTTTTTGTGACTTGGGTGTTGCCTCTGCTGTTTTAAATTTCACTTTACTTCACATCACGTATCTTTTCTCCGCCTGCTGCTACAGCATGTTTCTGCGCTCACTGCAAAAACAGAAAGAAGGATAAAGGCCAAAGTCAAGTATTTCTATTACTATAGTTTTCTAGAAACGGGACCCCTTGCTTCTGTCTTCCTTCTAACACTGTAGTTGGCTTGAATGCAGCTGGATAAACTTGAATCTAAAACGACAATGAAGCTTGCCGCACATTTCATTATATGGTGCTTGGGTAATTCTTTCAAATAAAGGTGTTATACTGATTTCTGGCTACAAGAATGGAAATACAGTAATGAGGAATTGAGTGTGGATTATTTACAGGAATAAAGGAATGGAATATACCATTCCTTCCACTCTGTCATTCTGCTTTTATTTTGGCTGAGATAGATTGAAGTGCAATGAATCTGTCAGAAATATTGAAAGAGAAATTAGCAGAAACCCAAAACTTTATTGGAAAGGGATCAGTAGAAATAGGATATTATCACTTCAGATGGTAATGGGTGCCTGTAGGTCTTCTTTACTAAGGCACTTGAAATCTGACCCAGGTGAGTATCTTGCAGAATTATTGAGGCTGGAAAAGACCTCTAAAATCACCAAGTCCAGCCTAGGACCTGATGCCACGACATCAGCTAGACCATGGCGCTGAGTGCCACATCCAAGGTGGGTGCAGCAAAGAGACAGCAATGTTTCAAAAAGTCCACAGGAGTTAAAGAAAATACAAATTGTCACTTTTAGAGAGCCAAGACGCAACTAAACTTATTTGGACGAAAGCATGCAGGCTCTCAAAATGAAGACAACTAGTACAGAAGGTTCTCAGCATATTTGACCTAAACCTCCCTTCTTCTCAGTGCTCACACACCCATTTGTGCAGAGCCTTTCAAGCAAGAGACACTACTTGACAGCAAAATTCTGTTTCTGTCACTGTGACTGATACCCACCAAATAATGAAGACTGCCAGGCTGCTATTTGTCTTCACGCCCGTATAAAATAAAGGTTCTCCCTCTCTGAATGACTGAGGAGGTTTTTAAGCAATCTACAGGTCAAGTTATTGAAGTGGAAGATGACAGACAAACGATACTATAACATTTGCTCCAGACCATCTGCTACTGCAAAAGGAAAATAATTTCAAGCAAGTCTAGCAAGAGAAACATTTCCTTAAATAGGAAGCACTATTTCATCACAGAGTAACAGACTGCCTTCAGTTGGAAGAGACCTTTGAGATCATCTAGTCCAACCTTTGACCCAAACCAGAAACACCAAGCAAAACCAGACAGTTCCTTCTTGTTTACGCATGCAATCTGGGAACCTAGGGCACAAAATCCCCGATCCGTTGTAGCGATGAGTCTCCTGTGCACCCAGCTGGAAAGGACGACTGCGTGCACACACACATACATCCGATGGAATTTGCTGTGTACGTCCATAGCCTTGTTTGTGTCAAACTCCTTGGTCAATTTAACAACAATAAAAGAGGAAGATCAATTTCAACGTTAAAAGCAGGACAAGACATTCCTAATTTTGACCTCAAGAGGAGCTAAGGTCACCCTTCCCACTAACACAGTTTGCACTCAGAAGTACCACTGCTGTATTACCAGAATGGTTGTTGCTTGCAGTACGTTTACTTCTTAAGATGTCCTGTCTAATTCCTTTAGTTCTCAGATGCTAGGTCTTAGTTCCTTCATCTAATAGAAATCAGAAATGTACATTTCTCCAAAAAAGAAAGTTAAGAAAGCTAGGAAAAACACTTTTCCTAAGCAAAACACAAATCCAATTCTAAAACTCTTTAGTTTATACCTAATACAGTGTTTCACCTTGATCACTTTTACTGGGGATCCCTCAGATAGTCTTACTGGTTTAGAAAATGTCTGAGAAGGGGTGGACTAAAATCCAAAGAAGAGGAAGAGGGCTTTATTTTTGGTCTGAAAGCCTCAGAGGCTACGGGAAAGCTGCAAGATTACCCTAAAATTACGAAGAGAGTTTAATGCCACTCCTAGGCTGGACTAGCAGCCAGAGTGATGCATCCTACAGCTGAGACTAGTACTCCACAGGTACCTTTGTTGAACAAAACAACAACCAACCTGACCTGGCATTGTATTTCACTCATAAACATGGAATTCTTAAGGAAAAACATAGGGAAAATAGATTTTTGCTGCTTTGCTAAAGCACACAGCTTTAGCTCACAAGGCACAATGTTCATCCTGGAGGGAAAAGCAGATGTCAGAGTCTGCATTAGTCCTAACTAAAGTAGTATATACTTGTATAAGAATGTGGTAGAGAAATACAGTTCTGTACGGAGGTGTTCAAATTCAAATTTGTCGACATTCATCCTCAAAACCTACATTTTGAGGGAAAAGGATCAGTTGAACACAGGCTGTTTAACAACTGGAGTTCCTGGAGCACACAAACCTAGAGGCTCTTAAACTCTTTACACGGACAGAAGGAAATGAAAGACTTCTCATTTTCTGATCAGACTTCTCCAAGTCTGAGCTAATATTCAAATAATTATCTTTTTTTTTGTATGATGTAGCTGTTCATTTTTACCTGAAATCAGAAACGTTAGGTTCTCTTTTAAACAAGCAAACAGCAGTGTTAGCCAGCAGGAACACACCCTTTAAAGATGAACAACACATAAAATACACACAGCACACACATCCTAACACACCATCAATAATCCAGATCCTGAACTTTTCAGAAAACACAATATCCTAGCATTTTCACATTGAGTTTAATCAAAAAGGCAGAAGCCACTGGGTTTTTGCATACTCACTGGTTTTGCACTGACAAATGCGACAACCGTTTTGGTCCAGTTTGAAGCTGTAGATACAGTCTTTCTCAGTCAAAGTGCAGTTCACCAACATCTCACAGGTGGGTGGCCCTATTGTGATGTATGTTGGCTCTGAAGGCAAGAAAAACATAAGATAGAAAAAGCTGAGATTATTTGCACTGAGGTCTAACAAGACGAAGCAGCAGTGAAGATTATTTTTAATTTGTTTTGCTTCTGATTAACAAATATTACAGAATCATCACAGAACACTAGGGATTGGAATGGACCTCAAAAGACCATCTAGTCCAACCCCTCTGCAAGAGCAGCAGCACGTAGATGAAGTCACACAGGAAAATATCCAGGTGGGTTTTAAATGTCTCCAGACAAGGAGACTCCACAGCCTCCCAGGCAGCCTGTTCCAGTGCTCTGTCACCCTCACTGGGAAGAAGTTCCTTCTCATATTTATGTGGAACCTCCTATGTTTAATTAAAGTTGTCCCAATCGTGGAAAGGTGCGTTGTGTCTGTTTCTTGTGTTCATCATGTCGCTCTCAATTCTTTTATGCAGCAGCTGATAAAGGCCACCAGAGTACAGGAGGACTTCTGCAGTAGTTTTGAAAACACAGCCCATCACAAGTAGTCAACATGGAGGGACTCCCACCATGTAGTCATCTGCATCACCTTAAGCAGCAATAACTATAGCCCAGGGCACGAGCTCTGCACAAGTACAGCAATGCCCTATTGCTCTTGTACTTGACTATTACTGCAGGTGTACTTCAGTCAGAAAAGTTCTCCTTAGAGGTCCAACCACTCATACAAACATTCAACCAGCAAAAGTAGTGATGTGAGAGATTGACCTACATGATGTGTGGAAACCCCAAAGGGGATTTTCTGAGTGAAGAACCTGAAGTGTTTGTAAACACTTGTGAGTTGTTTTGGGTTTACTTAAAAATATTCATGGGCAAGAAGCCATCACACTCTTTATTTTTTGTTTTTAATTTCACTCCAAGGACTTTATACTTCAGTAGGATGGCAAATGGGCTAACTAGAACAAGGAGATGGCAACAGGGTCATAGAGCAGACACAAGCTGAAGGCGGGAGCCTGACCATTAGTTTCCCCAGAAGTTTCCAGCTCGGTGAGTTTTCAATCAGCACGATAAGGCTGAGCTTAAGCAGTACTTGGATGAGGTCTAATCCATACATCTGGAAACAGCCTGTGTATCACAGTGAGGATATGCAGAGGGAGTTGCTCTTATATTTGTGTCCCATGTATTTGCTTTTATTTGATTCTGTATTTGGGTGGGAAAGGGAAAGAGGAAATCCTCTGACATTTTCACATGCCTTTTTGTTTTTAAGTGACTGAGAAACAATTCAAACAACTTGTCTGCTCAAGAAAGAGGCTGTAAAGTGACTTGACATCATTGCTGGGCACCATCTTGGGTTGTCTCAGGGAAAGCACCACATTCCCATCTCTGAGATTATCCTGCCAGTATCCTTGGAGGTAGACAGCAAAGGCACAGGGTTACAAATCCAGGTCTTCCTGTTTGCCATGTCTTTGTGAACTGCTAGATAGCAAGAGAGTCTTCTGAGTACAGTACGCTCTGCTCCTGATCCTTTCCACTGCTCTGTGCTGCTGGAACAACTAAGATTCACATAACCTCCTTCTGTCCCTCTCCAGCCTGGCCCTTCTATTTCTGTCCTGATTTTAATCCAAAACTGATCAAGCTAAAACCCTGCTACTGCTACAAAGGATTTTATTGCCTGGCAAAACAGCTGAGTCAGTACTTCCTACAGTGATGTACAGGAGCTCGTGGCTCCTACAGCTCTTCAAGACTACGCAAACAGAGGAATTGGAATTAAAATAACAGTGGTAGTTAATTATGCCAGCCTTTACTAATTGTTCTGGGAGGAAAAGAACCACCATTGCCCTGCTTGGAAGTGGCTTGGATGCTGCAGGTATGAGAAACTTGGAGAAGGAGGTCAGGGTTGAAAAACCTCCTCTCTTCTGGCAGGAGGAAGCAGCAGAAGGGATGACTAAAAGGTCTTGCTGTGCTTTGCATGAAGGCAAAAGGTTCAGAGTTAAGAGGGGAAAGACAAGAAGCCCACAACAGAGCATGGAGAGAGGAGCACTGAAACAGCAAAAGCGGCTGTATTTCCCACCACCCTGGGAAACCAAGACAGGCACTTCCAGGGAAACACCAGGGCTCTGCTTTGGCAGTTTGAAGTCCAGTACTTGATTTTGTTCTTGCTTTAATGCTGCAGCTGCCCAGACTAGGGGTTACCTCAGGACCCCGGACTATCCTGATTCCTCAGAACAAGCTCCCAAGGCTTTTCTTTGGATGGTGCTGATGGTAAAATGTACCACATTGAAAACATCATCCCCAAGCCTGAAAGATGAAGTGACCTTCATCTTTGCCAGACTGTACGCTGTGCTTATGTATCACTGTTCTTGCAAAGGCTACCATGATGTTGCCTGAACGATTTGCTTCTCATAATTTTGTGTTGAGAGGGAACCATACCTTGGTCTCAGCAGCAAATACAGCACACAGCCTCAGCCTGCAAAACCCCTCCTCCTGTCCCTGATCCTTGGCAGAACCGCTGGTTATGTGCACTGGGTGGTTAGATCAATGCTGCTGGAGCTGCTCCTTCACTTCTTCAGCAGAAGATGCCAATTCATGAAGATTCACAAGCGGAACCTGCCCACACCTGGAACCAACCCCCTGCATTGAAGTATTAGGCTGTTGTTTATTATGCTGGATGGATTTTATGGGCATGAGTATATGGTTTTTCACTTCAGATTATGAGAAAAAGAAGATATAAGTAAGAATCCCAAGACTGCCCACAGCCACAAAGAGCTTGGACTGAACTACAGACATGGAGACAAGGTAAAGTGATTTAATGAGGTGAGGAGCCCTGTGTTGTCTCCTGGGTGCTGCAGGATCAGAGATAAGTCACTTCCCACCCAGGGTGTAACCTCTTCCAGTTCTCTTTGGAAACGGAGCTCTCCATGAGCACCAGTGACACCTCACCTACTACTCTGGGATCCTGGCGCTGGGTACGTGGGGCATTTCCAACGTAATATAAATCATCAGATTAAAGAGGGGATTTAAAACAAATGTATTTAGTGGCTGGCGCTTCAAGATACTTTACAAGTCATATCAAAAGGATTTTTAAAAATCTTTAATGGTGAGCTGCTTTCTTTTCCAGAATAGTATCCTTGGAAATGACCCACTGGGTAAAAACAAACCAATAACAAATCCCTGTGAAAAACAGCGGCTTGAATTTCCATGAATTTCACTGCCTTTAAAAGCCACCACATCTTGGGCTGTGTGGGTGACACTGTGGAGGAGACTGGGACAGAGGACTGGCAGCAGTAAGTTCACACACAGACACCATCGAATATTCCCTAGACTGCTGGTGAGTTCATTTGCCTGTGCACCAGGCTCAGACAAAGAGCTTACACCGTGACTTCAGACCTGTGCCAGCTCACGATGCTGCAGTTCACAGAATCACAGACTGCTGGCATTGGCAGGGACCTAGAAGGATCATCTTGTCCCAACCCCCTCTCAGAGCAGGACCACATAGATCAGCTCACACAGGAACGTGTCCAGGCTGGTTTTGAAAGTCTCCAGAGAAGGAGACTCCAGAACCTCTCTGGGCAGCCTGCACTAGGGCTCTGTCACCCTCACAGCAAAAAAAGCTTTCCCTTGTGTTTATCTGGAACCTCCTATGCTCCAGCCTGCACCTGCTGCCCCTTGTTCAATCATTGGGCACCAATGAGAAGGGTCTGGCTCCATCCTCCTGACACCTGCCCTTCCTATATTTATAAACATTGGTGAGGTCACCCATCATTCTCCACCAAGGAGAAGGGATCCAGCTCCTTCAGCCTTTCCTCATCAGGGAGATGTTCCACTCCCTACATCGTCTTTCTGGCTCTGTGCTGGACTCTTTCCACTAGGTCTGTGTCCTTCTTGAACTGAGAGGCCCAGAACTGGACACAATGTTCCAGATGAGGCCTCACCAGAGCAGAGAAGAGGGGGAGGAGAACTCTCAGTCTACTAACCAACCCCTTTCTGATCCACCCCAGGATGCCATTTGCCTTCTTGGCCACAAGGGTACATTGTCATCCTGCTGTCCACCAGCAGGTAAGTCTCTGTCCTATACTGGTACCTGGGTTTGCTCTTTCCCAAATGCAAGACTGCTCCAGCAAGACACAACCACACCACAAGAGTGAGATTGGTGGGAAGAAAAAGCCACAACCTCACCTAAACCTGTTGCTCAGAAGCACTAAGTGCAGCAGCTGCTTGTGCCTTTTCCCTGTGAGGCACCAGATGATGTGATTTCTGTGTGCATGGAGGTGTTTGCTGTACTGGCAGGTTTTGTTTTTCCAGGTGCCAGGCAGCACCCAGGAGCTGTTGTTGTTGTTCGCCTAGGTGGACTTGAGGCTTGATGCCATGTCACGCTCGTCAGACCGAACATGTAACTATTGAAACGCCTGTGGGAGGTGACCTAGAGCTTGCGGCATGTCCGCAGGGGAAGGATCAGCCACGGGAACTCACGGTGGCTTTGGAGAAGCCTGAGGGGGTGTTATTCACAGATTGGTGGAGAGGGCTGCCATGTGAAAGCTTGGTCTGTCCTCCACATGTAACAAACTAAGAGAGTTGGGCAGAGCTGGGAGGACTGAAAAAGTGCATGAGATGCTTGGAAACATCTATCTGTCCTCAGCTTAGCTACTTTCACCTTTGTGGAGACCTGGGACTGGTCCACATGCCAGGAGGAGTGGGAGTGCTGTGTAGGATTTGAAGGCACATTGCAAGCTGCCCTCATGCTTCTGCACGTGGTCCTGCCATTTTATTAAATTCTTCTGAAGTTGCTCCTGACCTAAGCTAAGTACTTTTCTACTGACATCAACTTTTGCCACTTCACTATTCACCCCCAGGTTATTAATAAAGCATTAAACAATATTGGTCTGAGTCCTGCTCTGTCGGGCCACCTCATTATTAATCTCTTTCCGTACTAGAATTGGCCATTTATTCCATCCCCATTTGTAACCAGATTTTAATCCATGACAGGACTTTACCTCTCACTTTGCGGTTACCAAGTTTCCGTAACAGTTTCTTGTATGAGTGTTTATCAAAAGGCTTGTGAATGTCCAAATAAATTATACCCTCTAGTTGTTCTCTACCTGCTATTTTATTAACTCTAAAAAGTGTAAAAGGTCTGACTGGCAAGATTTATTCTCATAGAGGCTCTGATACTTTTTTACTTTGCCTGAGACTTGATATTCCCTTGTAGACTGCAAAATATTTAGAGCAGTGACCCTCTGAATCTTGTGGCATGAAGCAGCTCCAGATAATGTTTAATTAAAAAGAAAACTAATGTAATATACGGCTGACTTTCTCAACTCCTCCCTTGTAATGAAGTTGAGCTAATAACGTGAAATTTCCACGAGAGTGCCTGTCTGTGTAAATATTTACAGGGGTTTATCGCTGCACTGGCAGTTTTTCACACACATTGATGGAGTTATCCTTGTAACACCTCTCTGATACAGGGATGCTTTAATCCCAGGTGCCTGAAGCACCAGGGCACACTGACATCTGGCACATAAAACCTCTGCTGCCGTGCTCCGAGGGTACGGGTTAGGAGATAAAACACCTTCTCCCACTTACACGTGCTGCAGTCACACCACAAAAATGAAGGAATCATCACAATTCACGGATGTACTCAAGAAGGCACAGTGCCCCAGAATCTCTTCTCCAGCTCTCTAAACCTCAAAGTTCATTTTTTACTTTGGGGAAAATGTGGAGCAGCACAGGTAGAGGCCAAGTTTGTCCTTTTTTTGGTTTTGTTTTGTTGGGGTTTTTTTGCAGACTGCTCTGGCTTTTGCTGGCTCTGCTAGTGACCATTTATTTTGGACTTGCACCACACATCCAGTGTTTCATTATGCATTTTTTGCTCCAGCCAGAACTAATACCATTGGCTGCATCTCAGCTTGCTTCAAAAATACAAGGGAGCAGGCTTCCTGAGACAAAAGGAAGTAATAACATGAAAGGAGAAAATAAAAAGAGATCATGTTTAAAGTAAAAAGCACTACAAAGATTTTGCCATGTAAGAAAACTTACAAAAAGCTACAAAATGTACATGTGCAAGGGCCTACCAGTGGCCCCAACATCTCTGAGGAAAACAGGGCTTCCCACTCTGCCCTGAATGCTGACAAGACCTTGGCAAAGCAGGGAATGACGGCAAGGTTGGCTGTGGCGGAGCTGTCAGCAAAGACATGTAGGACACGGGCTTGCATTTTCAAGGGCTTTCTGGCCTCATCTTGGAAGCTAGGCTTTCCAGAAAAAGCTCTCCTTCCACAAGAGAATCCAGAACGGGTGGCCAGGAATTCAAAAGGTTATGAAGTCCTATCAGAAAAAGAGCAAAAGTAACTCCTAAGTGTCAAAGAAGGGTGATGTGAGCACAGAACACTTCTGGAAGAAACAACCTTCCCAGCAGGAGCTCTGAAGGATTCCATCTCCCCCAGACTTGTTTCTGCTTGTGGATTTTAAGTGAGATCTTGAAGCTGCCCATGCTTGAAGACATGGGACTTTTTTTTTTGGAGCTTGGAATAAAAAAAATCTCTTGAGAACAACAGTGGCACTTGCTTGAAGATGCCTCCATGTGGATGTAAAACCAGTGATAGCTGAGCTTAGCTTGCCACATTTCCTTGACACCACCACCCAGCGATGATCATGCAGCCGGGCAGCGAGCACAGAGTGGAACTCTCGAGATCACGGGCCCTTGAATTGCTCCTGGCAAGGTTTGGATGCAGATTCCCAATCCTCTCTTCACCATCGCCCATTGCTGAAACACAAGCTTTGCCTCCTGGACAGCCATGGCTCCTGCAGCAACAACGTGATTTCCCCAAGGAACAGTCGATACATTGCCACGATCTTCATCTTACTTAGCACAGTAGCATGGGTTGAATTTTTCCATGTTTTATCCCTCAGCTTTAGGAGTACTGATAGAAATAGGGACTGTGAAGATCAAATAAAGAGCAGCCTGTTACATATGAACAACAACAACAAAAAAAGCCGAACCCTTCAGCCCTCACTTTCTCGGCGGTGATTCAGCTTTTCCAACTGCGCTGCCGAGGCTGAAGCCTCGCAGGAGCTTTAGCGAGGTCTGTAAGGCTCTCCGAGCTCCGTGATGCAGAAAAGCCTTGGCTGGGGGTGCAGAAAAGGATTTCGTCCCGCTTTCACAGCGTTTTCTCTCGCCTCAGTTCACTGCTGACTTTAGTCGGTAGTCCCGTCTATGGGTTTTCTGGCAGCCGGGCCGCCCTAATTAGTGGCAGACCCCGGGCTCGGAGTAATTAGAAACGTGGAAGGGGCTTTGTGTCTTCTGAGCTCTGTCTCTGGACATCAAAGTGCTCCGCTCACATCGTCCTGCAGAGGTCGGCTCCCGGGGCTCAGCCAGGGATGTTTCATGGCATCTGTCCGGAGGGCTATGAGTAGCAGAACTCGCTTTGAGATGGGGCATGATGTGAAAAACAGGTGGGACGGGACAGAGCATCTGTTTTGCAGCCCGGTTGTGTGCCCGGCGTGCACAAACACGGGGGATGCGCAACCTCCGCAGGCGCGGAGCGGCAAAGAGGCAGCTTTGCCTTCCAGTTCTTTGGGGCGCTCTCCTGCCGTCTCCTCTCGGTGCCCAGAGAACCCCACAACTCATTCCGCTGCAGACCCTGGGGGGAGCTGCCACAGCCCCCCACCCTCCAAGAAGAGGACGCGCGGGGGCTGGGGAAGGGCGCACAGACAAATCTCTCGGAGGTGACTTGACCTGTACAATGGATTTAAGACGACCAGGGTGTTCTCGGGACCCCTCTGCCCTGCCGGGTTGGCGGGGGCGGGAAGGGCAGCAGTTGGATCCTGCTGTCCCATCGGCCACACACCTCCTCCGTATTATTTATTTTAATTGGTGATTATGTGCCTACCCCAGTTATATTTTTTCTTTTTTTCTGTTTTTTTTTCCTCTTTTCATCTCCTTCCCCTCCCCCCCCATTTTATCCTTTAAAATTTTTTTCTTTTTTTTTCTCCTTTCCTTTTTATCTGCTCTTCTGTTTTTAACTCTTCTCTTCCCCCCACCCTTTTTTTTTTCTTTCCCCTCCCCTGTGTCCGATGTGTATTACCTAACCGGCTCGTCCCTTTCCCTCGCTGGCAACGACTTCCCACTTCCATTGTGGTGAACTTTGCCTCGCCTGACTCTTTACGGCTTTTCTCTGGTTAATGGCCTCTCCTTTGTGGAACTTTCGCGGGCTGATTGTATTTGTTAATTAGTTGCTAACAGCATCGTAATGTGGCCTTGATGGATAACCGTGTCATTAGCACTCACCCTTGCAATTCACAGCTCCAGCAGGGCAGGGGCTACCCCATGCCGGGACGGTGATTTGTGGCTGGAGCCTCGTGTGGGTGACACGCACCCCCGGCCCCATTCCGACCCCTCAGCACATGAACCCCGGGTTTTCTGAGAAAAGTTAGAGGAGAGGCATCGGACCCACCCCTCATCTTTGTACGGTTCGGTGTGTTTGGGGAAAATTAGTGTTTGTGCTCGCCTCCCCGGGGCCAAGCGCATCTCTCACAAACCGCAGCCCAGCAGCAGCTCCCGGCGCCCGCCCTGCCCCGCGGCCACTCCCGTCGGGGGGTGGGGCGGTCCACCCACCCCGTCCCGCTCCGCTCCGCCCCTTCCCCGACGGGAGGAGGGAAGGGGGTAAGGAGCTCTGTCGAGGCTGGGAGATGTAGTTCTGGCTCCCGGGCTCGCCCGAGGCTGATGAGGCGGCTGCGGGGGGAACTACGTTTCCCAGCCCCGCCCGCTGCAG
>JAOXOE010088977.1:0-26214 GCA_028565055.1 Phoeniculus purpureus
TTGCCCCTCGTCCTATCACTAGATGACATTGAGAAGAGCCTGGCTCCATCCTCCTGACACCCACCCTTCACATATTTCATTTAAAATATTCACATATTTCAGCAAAGACACAAACTTAGTCCAACCAAACTACATCTTTCTTTTTCAGATTCCGTTTTTTCATTTAATTTAAATTTTACTTAATTTTTCGTTTAAGTGTTTTAATTTAAATGGTTTTGAAGTGAAATTCAATTTAATGTAAGTTTCAATTTTTCAATTTATTTTTTATTTACATTAAATTTAGTTTTAAGCTTAATTTTAAAAATTAATTTACATTTTTTATTTCAATTAAATTTTACTTTAAAGGTATTTTTAAATGTTTTTATTTAAATTAAATTTCAACTTGCATTTCATTTAAAAACTTTTAATTTAAAACATTTTCATTTTCTATAAATTCCATTTTTAAAATTTTAATTTAATTTTTAAATTTACATTAAATTTCATTTTCAATGTCATTTTAAATTTCATTTTTAATTTAATTTAAAAATATTTAATTTCATTTTTAATCTACATTAATTTTCATTTTAACTATCCTTTAAAAGTTTTAATTCAAAACATTTTCGTTTAGATTAAATTTCAAATCAAACTGAATTTTTTAGAATTTAATTTTAAATTTTCACTTAGAATCATAGAATCATTCAGGTTGGAAAAGACCCTTGGGATCATCAAGTCAAATCATCAACCCTACTTTACAAGTTCACCCCTAAACCAGATCCCCCAACACTACATCTAAGCATCTTTAAAATTTAATTTTGAAATTAACATTTTTCATTTAAAATTTTAACATCAAAAATTCTAACACAAAATGTTTAATTTCAATTCAATTTGCTTTAAAAATTTTATTTTATTTAAAAATAAATCTTATCTCTCACAAAAGGACTCCAAACCAACAACTGGACTGGACTGCACTTTCTAAATCCAAAAAAACAGCCAAAAAAGGGAAACCTGATGAAATGCATCTGTGTGAGACGGGAGCCTGCGGTAGTGGAAGAAGAGGGAAAAGACTGAACCTCAGCAGTAGCTTTGGCTGTTCCTGCTGCACTGTACAAGCAGGGGCAAAGAACCCACAGTCTTTCCAGCTGCCCCGTCCCATTAGGATGCCAACAGCATCCTGGCCCGTGCCGGGAATGAGGTAACCAGCAGAAGTAGGGAAGTGACGGTGCCCCCGTACGCTGCACTTGTGAGGCTGCACCTTGAGTACTGGGTCCACAGGTTTGGGCCCCCCAGTATACGGAGGACATTAAGGCTCTGGAGCAAGGCCAGGGAAGGGCAACAAAGCTGGGGAGAGGTCTGGCAAACAGGCCCTGTGGAGAGCCACTGCAGGAACTGGGGTTATTTAGTCTAGAGAAGAGGAAGCTGAGAGAAGACCTTATTGCTCTCTACAGTTACCTCCAAGGAGGTTGTAGCGAGGCTAGTGCTGGTCTCTTCTCCCAAATTCCTAATGATAGGACAAAGGGAAATGGCCTCAAGTTGCAACAGAGGAGGTTTAGATTGGATCTTAGGAAGAAGCTCTTTCCTGAGAGAGTGGTTGGGCGCTGGAAGAGGCTGCCCAGGGAGGTGGTGGAGTCCCCATCCCTGGAGGTGTTTAAAAACCAAGTAGCTAGAGCACTTGAGGCCATGGTCTAGGAGTCAAGGAGATGTTGGGATGAGGGCTGGACTTGCTGATCCTGGAGGTCCTTTCCTTTCCCGCCAGGATGGTTCAATGAGGCTATGATTCTCTGCAAGCTGAGCAGCAGTGTTTAATCCTCCCCATTGGGCTCTCCAAAACTAGCTCTTGGGCTGGCATTGCTCTTCGGTAGCTTTGGATTTCCAATTAAACAATGAGCATGAAATTCTCAGGGCCTGCAAGCTCCTAAATTGTCCACAATTTGGGCTGTTGGGCAGTTGGCAAATGCTGCAGGAGTGCAAGTGCCTGCTCAGAGATTCCTTCATGCTGTTTGGCTCCTCCAGGTCTTCCGATTTGACACCATTTCAGAGAAGACATCTGATCAGATCCACTTCTTCTTTGCCAAGCTGAACTGCCGTCTCTACAAGAAAGCCAACAAATCCTCAGAGCTGGTTTCAGCCAACCGCCTCTTTGGGGAGAAATCTTTGGTTTTCAATGAGACTTACCAGAATATCAGCGAAATAGTTTACGGAGCAAAACTCTGGCCCTTGAACTTCAAAGTGAGTAATGTCGCCTTCTGTTAATCTGCCTCCTACAGGAGGCACCCCAAAAAGGTTGTTAAACCCCTTGACTTAACTTCTTCTGGTCTCTTCCTTCAGGAGAAGCCAGAATTGTCGAGGCAGATCATCAACGAGTGGGTGGCTAATAAGACAGAGAAGCGCATTACAGAAGTGATCCCGGAAAACGGGATTGATGATCTCACTGTCCTGGTCCTAGTCAACACCATTTATTTTAAGGTAGAGCTCACAAAACTGTGGGAGCAGCTGGTTTCCATGGGGGAAAGCACAATGCTCACATCTGTCTCCACCCTCTTCCTTCTAGGGGCACTGGAAATCGCAGTTCCCAGCTCCAAACACGAAACTGGATGTATTTCATAAAGCCAACGGTGAGACCTGTAAAATCCCAATTATGTACCAGGAGTCCAAATTCTACCACACGTACATCCCCCAGGACAAAGTCCAGGTGCTGGAGCTCCCTTACAAAGGAGATGATATCACGATGGTGCTTGTCTTGCCCAAAGCTGGGAATCTGTTGGAGGAGGTGGAGCGAGACCTGACACTGGAGAAGCTGCAGGACTGGATAGACTCCATGAAGGAGGTGTCTCTCAATGTCTACCTCCCTCGCTTCCGCATCGAGGACAACTTCAGCGTCAAAGAGAAGCTGAGAAAAATGGGGCTGGAAGATCTCTTCAGTCCAGAAAACGCCAGACTCCCGGGTGAGATGTGAAGATGGGGTAGTGCAGGGTGGAGGCGGGGGTGAGGATTCCTCCAGGGGTGGATGGAATAGTTCTGACTTTCTCCGTTCTGTGTTTCAGGGATCATTGCAGAGGGCCGTACAGACCTGTACGTGTCTGAGGCTTTCCACAAAGCCTTCCTTGAGGTAAGCTGTGCTGTCTCCCAGTGGTCTTTTCCTCTTTGCTTTCATAAACGTGAAGCGCTCCAAGAAAAGCCAGCCTTGACCCCATGGTGTTCACTTCCTCAGGGGTCTAGGGCTTTGGGGATTGGCACCCACCTTCCTTGCAGAACGGTCATAATGCCCAAATGTTAACCCCGTCTTCTCTTCTGGTTGGCAGGTGAATGAAGAAGGCAGCGAGGCATCGGCTGCTTCAGCTGTTACTGTCTCCGGCCGTTCCTTCCCCATGAACAGAATAATTTTCAATGCCAACAGGCCCTTCCTGCTTTTCATCCGGGAAGCTGCCCTCAACACCATCATCTTCATGGGCAGAATAGCTGATCCTTGCTCCTAAAGCGGATGTCAGGGCTTCCTCCTTTCTTCCTCCTCTGCCCTGGGAAGAGGGACAGTTGGGTAGTGCCGCGAAGCCCAGGCTGCTCCAGGGGTGGTTGGTCTTATTGTTTGGTGCAAGCTTCAAAGCTTCAGGGAGGGGCTGCCTCCAGCTGGGCCCTTACTGCTCCTCCTTGTTGCAGAAGGTGGTGGGACTTGCAGAGCTCCTCACCGCCATCCTTCATGCAAAGGGAAGCTGAATGTTCTCCAGGACCCTCAGCTGAGTCCGGTGTTGCTGTCATTCTCCTGTCCAGCCCTCCTCCCTTTCGGGCCTCAAACTGTAACTGATCCCTCAGTTCATTAAAGACCTACAGATGTGTACGTAACACCCTGATCTCTGAATGGGGGTGTCTCACTTCTAGGCTCCTTCAGTCTTTCCTTTTTCAGCAAAGGGGTTCTTCCCTGTGCTCCCCAGTCCCAGCAGAACAACCAGTGGAGTTTGCAGAACCAGGGAAATGTCTGCCTCTCTAAAGGCTTCCTCTTGGAAGCCTTCAACTGTCACAGCGAGGAAGGCAACCAAGGAGTTAACTGAGGTGTGCCAGTCTGTGGAAGAGCTGATGTGAGATGTTCGGTCACAGCTGGATGCACCTCTCTAGAGGTCTGCCAGTGTCTCTAGTTTGGGGAGATTATCATAGCCTGGTTTGGGTGGGAAGGGACCCTTAAAACTCATCCAGTCCGACTGCCCCTACAGTGAGCAGGGCCATCTCCCACCAGAGCAGGTTGCTCAGAGCCCCAGGGTCCATTGTGACCTGGGATGGTTCCAGGGATGAGGCTTTTCCCATCTCTCTGGGCAACCTGGGCCAAGGTCTCTCCACTCTCAGCATGAACAGTTTCTTCCTTCCATCCTGCCTGAACCACCCTCATTTTGTTTGAAACCACCACTCCTTGTCCTGTCCCACAGCTCCTGCTGTATTCTCCCCATCTTTCTTATTGGCCCCTTTAAGCTCTGAAAGGCCACAGTAAGGTCTCCCCAGACATTCTCTTCTCCAGCTGAACGTCCCAACTCTCCCAGCATGGCCTCATAGCAGAGGGTCCCACTCCCAGCAGGTCCCTGTGTCTGCTGGGCTGTTTTTGAAGGACTCTCTCCTGTTCCCCAGCAGAAAGGTTTGAGCACCTGTGTTTGCATTGCAAGTGGTTTAGCTGCAGTTGCCACTTCCATTGT
Source organism: Phoeniculus purpureus (assembly GCA_028565055.1). NCBI lineage: Eukaryota > Metazoa > Chordata > Aves > Bucerotiformes > Phoeniculidae > Phoeniculus > Phoeniculus purpureus. Next base: position 4,650 of record JAOXOE010088977.1, read on the forward strand.
ATTGAGGAGCTGTGCCACCAACACTCTACACACTGAGGAGACCCGTAAAGCCTGTGCCTTTCAGCCCACCTGTGTGCCTGGAGTTACTACCTCAGGAAGAAGCCATGTATGGAACGAAGAACTTGGAGCTCTTTCTCCTCCTGGTGAGACCAGAAAGGGCTGAGCCTGCAGACATGGTGAGACAAAGCTCATAATAAAAGAACAGAAGTCACCGGAGGTGTCAGGAGAAGCTGCTGACACTCAGCTTCTCAGGGCTTTCACACCATGGCTGATGTGGAGCTCCAGGCAAACTCCTAAAAGGAGGTTGTCACAAGGCTGGTGCTGGTCTTTTCTCCCAAATTCCTAATGACAGGATGAGGGGAAATGGCCTCCAGTTGTGTCAGGGGAGGTTTAGACTGGATCTTAGGAAGAATTTCTTTGCTGAGAGTGGTTGGGCACTGGAAGAGGCTGCCCAGGGAGGTGGTGGAGTCCCCATCCCTGGAGGTGTTTAAAAACTGAGTAGCTAGAGCGCTTGATGCCATGGTCTAGGGGATAGGGAGACGTTGGGATGAGGGCTGGACTTGCTGATCCTGGAGGTCCTTTCCAGCCGTGATGATTCTGTGATCAGACCAGTCAGTGAGAAGACACGGACGCGGCTCTGAGTATTAAACCATTTAATTCTCAAACCACTCACATGCATAATGTTCTATTACACAGTGTTAAAAGAAAGAAGAAAATGCGGTTTTTCTTTTTTTTGTTGTTTTTTAATACAAAGAGGATTTCAAGTATACATTGATAGAATTTTCCAAGATTCCTACCCAAGTTGCTAAGTTTTCATTCACATTGTTCTTTAAAGCTGTCCAACAAGAGCGCTCTGTGCTAAACTGCTTCCAATGCACTGGTACAGCCCCCTCTACACTGCTCTGGTTCCCCCCTTCCTCACCTCTGGTTCTCTCCTCACCTTTTGCTGTCCCCCTCAAAATGCTGTCTGCCAGAGGAAGAGGGAAGTGATGGTGCAGGTACCAGCCTGTGAAACTGTTGCACAACAGTCTGATATCCACGAGTCACAGGCAGCAGGATTGCACTTCAGCCTGCTGCACACTAGTGTCAATGCTGACTTTATTTTCTTGAAAGGATTAAAAAAAATCTTCTATTAATTAAAAGAAATAATTATTAGTACAGCAGGAAGTTTCTTCACTGTTAAAGTAAGGTTCGAGTGTGAGGACACCTACAAATCTTGGTTCGTAGGTCAACGGTTGAAGGTGACAGCACAATTTGTCTTACAAACGGTCACTGCAAACCAGCTCAGAGCAGAATCAACACGGGACACGCAAACTTGGATTAAAAAAAACAACCAATAAAATACTGAACCGACTATAGGGTTCCAACCTACAACCCAGCAACAAGCCTGTGGTGGCTTTGCTCGGTTAGCTCAGCCCTGTGCAGGTGCTGGACCATCTGCGCCCCGTTCTTGCTCCTGCCCTACTCTAGATGGGGTTGAAATCTTCATTACAGGCAAGGGTGGGTTCTTCTGGACCAATTACAAAAATGTCCCAACAGGCTGATGTGTGCCAGTCCCGTTAGTGCTACAGCACGGCTGAGCCTTGTCGCGGTGGCAGCTCCTGTCAGGAGCATTGGCAGCGCCAGGCCAGGAGGACGCGGAGCGAGAGGTAGAGCTGCAGGTTTTGGGGCTGCCGACGTCGCTCCCTCCCGGCTCTGGCTGACGAGGAGCCACCCAGCCGTGTGCATCTTACCAGTTAAAGTGCATCGCTTCAGGAAAAGGGGGGGTTCTTTTTTTTTTTTACATTTTTAAAAACTTTTTTTAAAGAGGAACCTATTAAAGTGCTGTTCTAGTTTGGAAAGGGACTCCTTAGCAAAAAAAAATGGCACCTTTTCACATGAGAGGTCTGCTCTCTGTGTGTGTTATATACAGCTATAAATCCGCAGAGTCAGATCTGCTGAGAAACGAGCGACGTAGAAAAGTGTTTTCAATTTTATTGCTTTGTTTTCCTAACTGCTGCCTGCTCCCTCGCAGGAAGGAGGGAGATGGATTCTCCTCTTACCTTCCAGAGCATTAACTCACTTCCCAGCGCAGCAAGTGAAGCCTGCAGCCTCGCAGGACATGGGAAATACCCAACCAGCCCTGACCCACTGCAGCCCCAGAGGGAACCTGCAAAGGTCACAGTGAGGAACTGGGGGCTGAGAGAGACGCTGGACCCCCAAGATGTTCCCCTGCTCCTGACAGATGCCATTTTCCTAGAGTCACTTTACAGAGCAGACCTGCATTTCTGAAACGGAGGTAAGGAGAACAGATCTGGTTGTTTCGTTCAGGAAAAGCTTTGCTGATGAGAGTGTGTAGTGTGGTAACCTCAGCACTCTGAGAGACAGAGGTAGTTACTGTCCTTGAATCGTCTGCTGCTGAACACAACTCAATTTCTGGAGTGATTGCTCAGAAAAAAACTCCAAAAGGAAATAAAATCCTGTGCTCTTTGTTAAATGTTACCCCGGTTAAATCTCTCTGTCCAAGACACACTTGACTATTCCCTCTAAGAGGGATTTATATTTATATTTTAGAAATTGATTGTCAGTTTAGCTCGTTAGGAAATCAAATTGGGTTAGCAAATTGCTATACAAAGCTACCTGCGTTGCTAACTCCGGTTGCAACATCATTCCGCTGCTCGGCACCAAAGTGCTCAATCCTTGGTGCTCTGCTTTGGGGTTCAGCTGAACAGGACACCCGCTCACAGCTTGGCTGCTACAGCCTAGGACAGCGTTTTGCGCTCTGAGCGGTTCTACTGGAAATGTTAACAAGAGCTACCAGTGTCACGTTCACAGTGTCGTACGGGAAAGATGGGGTGATGCCTGGGAAAGGAGGGAGCAGTGGGCAGCTCTGGGGACAACACGGAGCTTCAGCCTAGTGTTTAGAATTTCAGAGGCTCAGGGAGGGAAACCACATCCATTCACTTCTCAGACAAAAGCAGAACTTTGTTGTCACTTCTGCAAAATAACCTCCCATCCTTCGCTAAACCACCCCTGCAAGCACAGGGCAAGGTGACGAACTACCCCAGAACTTGGACCGAGCTTATTCAGAAAAGTCCCTGGTCTGCAACCCAGGAGGATTCCTCTGGCACCCCCCAGCCTGTGCTCACTGTTGGCATCTCTACACGCACGAACACAAACGAACACGTGTGGTTTCAATGGCCATGTTCCCCTTTCACTTCCAAACGCTTCTCCCAGGCACTTTGCCCGGTGACAGCACAGCCTGGAAAGCTGTTGCACGTAAGCTTTAGGCCCAGGCAAGTGCTTTAGTGGAGCCCAAAGGAATTCTTTATTCCTGAGCAAAGGGTATGACCAAATCCCACTCACCATCCCAAATTGTGGGAACTTGCTTCTCCAAACAACAGAACCCTGGCTCAGGAAGCCTTCTAACACATGAGAAGTACCCACACGGCACCTGCACTGCCAGGTCAGCACCACTGGCAGCTTGTGTGGGTACATGTCCCTGTGTTCTTACGGCGCAAACTGTGACTAACCGGCCTGAATCCAGCCCACGGGCAGGAGACAGGCACAGGGACTGAAGACAGGGTGCAGGGACTGAAGACAGGGCTTCATGTCGCAGTCAAAGATGCCAATGTGACAACTGCACCTTCCGTCAGCGGAGCCTGCAGCATCCAGCCTCCAGCACAGCACCTTCCTCCTCCCCACGGGCCAAGTCGTGGTCAGTCACCAACTGACAGGCAACTGAAGTGTTAAACGAAAGCTTCACAGTAATCTACAGAGTTTCCTTAGACCTGTAAACTCTACCAAAGTAACCTGACAGGAGCACAAACTCCCACATCAAACCAATGCCCTAAACACACGGATGAACAAAACTGATCCCAGACAAACCTCTTGGCCTCGAGAAACCCCTTGTGAACAGGAACCAATGAAGAAGCATCATAACCTTAAAACTCACTTCTAAAATGTTCCTTAGCTGTAGTTTTGTGATCCCTCCCCCTGCCCCGGACTCATTTCAATTCAGTTTTTCCCTTTTTACGCTGCTGCTCTTCTGTATTTTACACATAGCAGCAAAATGACCCATCTTTTGTTTCTGTTTCACAGTTCATAGCTAATGGCATTGGGTCCTACTGTGATGATAACGGGAAGGTTTAAAGAAATAAGCTTCACCGGGATATAAAAACAACAAAGACATTTAACCACAGATCTGAGGGGTTAGTACAAAGTAGAAACCAAGTGAAGCTGGAGGCTTGATGTAGCTGTTGGTCTGCAGGACACTAACACACCCCTTCCTTTTTTGTTTTTTAAAGTACTGCAGTAAAATAAGGAGACCTTATGTCAGACTAAACACAGAACTTACACAGCAGTATTTCAAAGACACCTGAATATGTTTCAAAAGCTTAGCTGATATGAACTAGGCAGCTTGCTACAGCTGCCCCTTTTTATGTGATAATACTAAAAAATCCAAGTAACACCTAACAAAAATACAGCTTGGCACCAAGTCTAGTGGAAATGGGAACCTAGAGGCTGTGCTTGTGCCTGGGGAGCAGCTGGACTTCACTGCAGACTGTGGCAGACATGATGCTATTTCATAGATGAATCACTGATAAGCCCAGAATAAGAGAGGGTGTGGGGGATGAAAACCTCTGGGCCCTCTCCCTGCTTCCTCCTCACTACATGGCTGATAGTTCCAGCAGCCTATCTCCCAGGCTGGGGACTTCATGGCCTCTCTGCCAGCCTGTTCCAATACTGTTTGGCTCTACTCATGGTGAAAAACATCTTGTAACACAAAACCTGAACAGCCCTTGTACAAACTTCAGGCTGCAGCTGCTCCTCCTTCCACCACAAGCCTTGGAGGAGCGTTTGCTTCCATCTTCTCTGTGCCCTCTTCCCCCTGGCTGCTGAGTTTACATAGAAGAAGGTGAAGGAGAGAGCACTAGAACCAAAGCAAACTTGAGTCTTTGACTTGTGCTGGAAAACCTAGTGCTCGTAGAAATGGTCCTTGGAAATCTGTCTGGTGCTACTCATTACCACCCTTCAGCTCCTTCCAAAGGCAATTCTGAAATCTGCCTGGCAAATCCACCTCCTCTAGGGATCAGCTCCCTTTCCTTCACTACTACCCACAACTCCAGGATGGAAGCACCGGTGATGTCCACTTCTAACACAATAGGACAGGGTAAAGGTGTCTTTTCTGGCACAGGGCAACCAGCACATGCTCCTGGCCATGGGCCCTGCTCAACTCGCCCTCTGCCCCACTGACATACCTGGGAAAACCTGGAGTAAGAGCAGGGGGGCGAAACACTACCCCTTTTACTTACCCTTGAAATGGCCCCTCTCACCCTGTGAAAACAAGAATCTGAGTATCTGTTACTGGCCAACAGGAATCTCAAAGATCCCTAGAAGGAAGCACCAGTGTTCAGTGGCTCCATCCACGATGTGACAGAGACCAGCTCTCTGCAAAGACCTTTTCTCAGCCCTCCTGACCTCCACAGCAGCATAAAACTCCAGTTACTATCATCAACTCCTACAGTAACAGGTTTTCAACCTTGTGAGATCTGCCAGCTCCTAGAAAGTCCTATCCATGGGTCTTAGACCATTGTTCTTAGAGCACAAACTCATGCTGGATGAGGATTTAACTGAAGAGGACATGAAAACAACTGGGGAGGGATCTAAGATCTTTCAACATTTCTAGTAAAAGAATTAAAGCTTTCAAAAACAAACAAACAAATCAGTTTTGGTCCATGTCTCCAAGCCATCAGAAGGATAAGAGGACAGCCAGCCAGCACCATGAACTCACAACTCCTCATCAAAACCACTAAACCAACTCTGCTGGAGAGCATCACAGGAGCTTACTCCATAGGCAAAAGGGAGCAGAAGGACCATCACCATGCTCAGTACAAGGGAGGTTATTCTTGGTGTCTGCCAATTCTTTGCAAAAGTCACTCCCCAGCACAAAAGAACTCCTTTCTCCTCCCTTTGGTGACAGCAGAACATGACCTCCACGGCTGAGTCTCTTAAAACACTCAGTGAGACACGAGCAGCTGGTTTTGTGGCTTCCTTTCTGTCTCTAGCTGCTAGCTGTGCCAGCCCACAGTCTCATCTGCTATCCTCTCCCTTTATATTTCTAGGCTTGCCAGAACTCACTTGTTTTTCTACAAGACTCTCATGGCAAATTCCAGGCCCCAAGCCCCATCTCAGCGGTTGCTTCAATTGCTCCAACAGCATGGATGAGCAAAGCAGCCAGTCGGGTAGCAGCTGCCCTCCAGCTCAGCAAACACCTCTCTGCTCTAACTCCTGTTAGACACCATGGCCAGAAAGAGCGACTGGAGATGTGGGCAGCAGCAGTGCCAGCACTGACACAACCAGTCACATCCTTTGGTGCCCCATAGTGTTTACCAAAGCTCATCCAAACTCTACACTTACAAAGAAGGGGTGAGACAGAGTACCACAGGGAATCACTTCAGATCCAACGGCATAGACCAGAGGATCTGAGCAGAGCCACACCATGCATACCTCAGTCCAGAGCTGGGAGCAGAAGACACCAGCAGCAAACTGCTCCCTGACATCACCCTCTGAGCTTTAACCACACACCCTGTCTCCATCACACACTCTGCCATGTTGATTCCTCCAGTACTAAGTTACACTGGATGAGAAAAACCCCACAAGGGTATTTTCTAACCCTTCTGCCTCCTCACCACCAGACTTCATCCAACAAGTCTTAACTCACTCCATGCACATCTCTCAAGATTCAGCAGTACAAGTCCCACCACCTTGCTCATATCAGTGTTTTTGGCAGCAAAGACTTTGCAGAGCTCCCATCCCACAAAAAAAGGATCCTCCTCTTTCCGAGACATGCAGTTCCACAAGCTGTAAATACTTTGGTTTATGACTGGATTAAAATATAAATTAAATAAGAATAATGCTAAATGAGCTTATACTGAAACACTTATCCTATCAGTACACTAATAGATGTATATACAGGTACGTATGTGTGCACTCCCTCACGACAGCTAGAGGAAGCAGAAGTCATTTTCCTCAGGCTTCTACTCTTCCAGCTAAGCGTGGTCAGCATATCCATTGCAACAATTCCCTGTGCAGAAAAGCTAATGAAGCACTGGAAGGTGGCTCTGGCGAGCAGCTCGGTCACACAGACAGTGAGGAACAGAAAGACAATAAATTACAAGAAGCAGTAGTAACTTGTTCACAGTTGGGATGAGGATAATGTTAGAGGAAACCTGAATTTTTCTACAGTCCCCAGGAATCAAATGTGCCTGGAGATTACAGTTGGATTCAATGCAGTTAACCCTAAAAGCAAAGATTGGATCTGATGCAAAGAAATGGTAGAAACCACCTAAAGTTCCTTCCAGCAGACAAGGATCTGGCGCAATCAGATTCAGCAGGAAGACAGCTCTCTCCCAGATCAGAATTCAGCCTGCAGATGCTTTGATCACTGTCTCCATGCCAGCGATGGGGACTTTCACAAGCAGAAAGACTCCTTGAAGCCAACCCAATGCTATGTCCCAAAGAAAATGCTCCAGGTCCTTCCTCAACTCTCCTTCTATCTACCACCCTAAAGGTCACACTTGGGCTTTTCCTAGTTTCAGCCTCTGTGTTTTCCTGTTTTGCCTCATGGCAGCAGCACCAAGGCAGGTGGCAGTATTATAGTGGTGGTAGGACTCTTCAATCATTTTATAACCCACCCCAGTGGGTTCAGATTAGGAAGAAGTGACGTTTCTAGTAGACTAAATGCAGCAAAGCTTTGGTCTGCTGCATTGTATTGAAAAGCACAAAACACCCCAAACTAATCCACTCCAAATCTACTCTAGTCCAAAAATGTTGTGGTAGATGCTAGTTTTAAGCAGCAGCCAGTAGTGTTTGCATAGTTCTAGCTTTCATTTGGTTACAAATATATAGAGCTATATATAAACGTACATACACGCCTATGTATGTATCTTATATTAAAATATCCTTTCAATGACACAATTAAAATAATTAGCTCCTCATCAGAACCCCCCACTGGAGACGTCAAAGCTCCACATGTGGATCTCACTGGTCTCTAAGAGTATCCGTATTGTGAGCTCCATCACAAGTCCCCAGCCTCACTGACTGCTGTCCTGGCCATGGGCTCAGCTCCCAGGGGAAACCTGGAGCCCAAACCTCAGCAGAAAGTTGAACTTTCCTGAATGACAGCTCCTTGACTTCTCCCATATTCTGTTAGAAGGAGACCAGCATCTGCAGAAACATTCAGATGCTAGTAGGGTAAAGTTGGCTAACAGCACATCATGGATCAAAGAGGCACCTTTTCACTTGTCCTTCTGTTTATCTGTGGAGACATTAAGTCAGCAGCAAACCAAAAATACAACTCTGCTCTTGCAAATGCAAATCCTTCTGCCCAAAGGTGGCTGAAGGACCCTGCTCAGAATCACCTACTGCGCCACACGTCAGCTGCAGTTACTGTGCAGAGGCGTGGGACGGCCTGCCCTGCAAAAGAGTCCCCGAGCTGTCACAAAACACAAGAGGGACAAGCAGGGAGATCAGTCCTGTTGATTTATTTCAACCTTGTCTGGATCTAAAACAGCAGCAGAGACACAAACTGTTTTCTGTTCTTCCTCCTGTCAGCCAAACTTCATAAAGTTAAGCCATGCAGATCACAGCTTGAAAATAATCGTGGGGAAGATGCAGGTAAGTGAAACAACTGAACCTGATGGCCGGACAATGCTGAGAGGACAAGCAAGGGACTGCTCATCTGCATAGCTGCTCTGACTCATACAATCGTAGAGTGGCTTGGGTTGGAAAGGACCTTGAAGATCATCTGGTTCCAACCCCCTGCCATGGCCAGGGACATCTCGCACTAGACCAGGTTGCCCAAAGCCCATCTGATCAGGTTAAAGGCCCTGGATCTTATTAAGCCTCTCTAAGACTATTCTCAAACCTCTTGATATAAATTCACATTTCATATCCCTTGTTCACCCCTCCCCACCTTGCTGCTAGAGATACAGCACAGTTTGCTTCCACATACTCCCACTGCAGGAGAGCAAAACCACCTCTTGGTTTTCCTCCTCTCCTAGCTTCACATCAGTCCTCCTCCTCAAGAGGAAGAGCTTTAGCTTTTCCCCAAAGCAGCATCAGCACAGTATTCACACAATTCTTATGATTTTCACAGCTATTCACAGGGAACCTGGCAGCAGCAGCAGCAGGGAACAGCCACACAACCATCACATCACACCATGGTGGCTGGGCACTGAGGCTTTCTGAAGGCTCAAGGAGAGAACCGTGATGCTTCACATTGGGAAGGATCCTCTGCCACAGCCAGGACCTAAGAAGCGTGTTCCTGCTGCAAAAGAGGAAACTGCAGAGCCCAGAGCATGTCCCCTTGCCTGAGGCAAGCAGACAAACAGATTAGTAAGCCCCTAACTCTGAAGCAGACAGAAATGTTACCGAGGACAGAGGTATTAAAACAAGACAGAGTTGTCATCACATCCTCCTTAAAATATCACAGTTGAAATCACAGTTTGGGCAGAAGTGAGGAAAAAGCTGCAGCTCAACCCGCCACCAACGCATTCACACTCGGAACGTTGGCAGCTGATTCCCCACCACCTCGTGCAACTCCAAAGAGCTGCACGGTCTTGCCAAGGGAGAGGCAACCAACGACAGTGTCATCCCGGCACGGAAAGCAGCTCTGCTGCTGCCAGAGAATTCACGAGAGGATTTTCCACACCTTATACAATCTCCACCTCCCCCTTTTTTTAAATTCCTTGAACCTTGGGCCTGATCCGCACTGAGGAAGTCAGTCAAAGCAGAAGGACCGATTCCTTCTGAACTGGTTCCACCCTCTAGCACAGATGGGCCTGACCTGCTCTCAGCACTTCTCAAGAAACGTCAGAGATGCCATGATTCCCATACATACAGACACATACACAGCCGTTACATGTACAGAAACAAGAGTAAAATGAATCCCACTACCATACCTTATAATGACTCTAGCTACAAGCTATAAACCTCACCTCAGCAAGGTCCGGGCAAGAATATTGGCTCTTTGCATGCAATCAGAAATGACTGTTTATACAGTGGCAACCTCTGCAATGAAACAAACAAACCCCCCCCCCCCCAAAACAAACCCTAAAAGAGGCAAAAATAAAAACCTTTCACAAGCTTTGTTCTCAGACTAGCCCAGTACGATACGAAGGACCAATGTCATGGTTTCCACCACCAGGCCAACTGAAAGAGGTGAATCAGCAAACCAGGATGCCGCACCAGCATCCTAGAGCATCGGGATGCTCCTCTTCTTTCACAGTATTGATACAGTAAAGTTCCTGCTTGGGGAACGCATGGCTGTGGCGTTCAGCACCTCGTGTCAGCCCTTCCTGGCTACGCGCTGGCGGGTGGGTTGCCACCTGTTCCAGAAAAATACATTGTGGTGTCGCAGCTCCTGCACCTTCACCCTTCTCTTCACAGCAAGCTTTGCAGGGAAACTTTCCCACTATATTTATATATAATATAAGTATATAAATAACTTTATGCTTCTTTTTTATAGTTTGGTAGTATTCTCTTAAAAGTTCTATATTTAAAACAAACAAAACAATCTTTTAAGCAACTAAAAGTAACTTTTTGATGCTCTCTAGAGTGAGCAGGGTAAGATTTCCAAGGGTTTAACTTTTCTTTCTTTTCTCTCCCGGATTTTTGGTAACTTCCAAAGCTAATGACTCCTCCCCACACCCTGACTGCAACCAAACCTACCTTAGCCGCCCTCTTAGCTCTCATGTCCTGCCGCTTGGGTAGCCTCACTGTTTTGGCAGTGTGTGGCCTTTGATAGGAAACCAAATGGGGCCGGTCCCTTAGGAAACCCTTCCTGGTGCAATGATGCACTCATGGGAGAGGAGGCAGAAAAAGGACAGAAGGAAAACAGAAGTTAACCAGCAGTCTTCCCGTTTGAAATGGTGGATGAAATTGTACTTTGCAGGACACCTGCAAAGGTTCCTCTCTCAGGAGCACTACCCCAGTATGTGGGGTCCTGGCACCAAGCCCTCACAGGCGCGCACGCACACGCACACCCACACACACACCCATCACAGCCACCGTTGCTTTTTGACAGAGATGTGGGAGGAACAACATGAGACCCCTCGATTTAAAAACAGGCATGAAGTGAGGCAAGAATACGCCACCCTTCTCCAAACTCTTCTCTCCAAAGGGGCAGGAAAAGAATCCCAAGTTCCAGTTTGCAGGTGGGGAAAGCAAGGGCTAGAGCCGTCAGACTGCAGACTGCAGGACGAGCTTTACCTTTCACTTGGGAAGTCTCCTGCTTGCCCAGCCAAATCTCTTGCTCGGCTCCTTTGCCAAAGCATGAGGAAGGGTGTTTCGTTTCTGGCATCAACTTGTTCCTCCCATCACCTCAAGAATCAGAGCTTCATCCTTTTCTACCGAACATGTTACACATCTCAAGAGTAATCCTTCAGACAAATGGCCTCTCCCAAACCCAACCTGTGCAACCTGGCGCTCATTTTCCCCCCTCTGTCACGAACAACTCGGCCTCAGAACCAGGGAAAACTCTTGAAGTATTGCATATTTTTCAAAAAGACTTCAAAAGACATCAAGATATTTGCACTTCTTTACCTGCCCCCCGTTCCTCTGTCTCTAAAACACGTCAGCACGTGCAAACACCTACAACACACAATGCAGTCATATCTCTCCAGGTTCACTAAACTCGCTCCCAAATGTCAGAGCTGCTTAGAATACAAAAGTCTGAGGTCCATGCAAGGGGACAGAGCTGTGATTGCTCTAAGAACCATTTGCTTCTAAGATTCCTGAACTGTTCTGAGGAAATAAAAGTCGAGTTTTCTTTTTGCATTTCAGTGATAAAAAAAAAGTTATCAAACTAGTCTGTAGAAACACGATTAAAAGCAACCGCCCATGACTGCTCGGCTGGGCCAGGAGCATCTCAGGAGGCCGTATTGCTGTTAGAAAAGATCAAGTACGTTGTCAAGGGGGAGCAGGGGTGAAGGATGACTTTGGTAGCCTCTAACTCCACCATTCAGCCAGCTCAGAAAAGCTCTTCCCAACAGCCAGCAACACCTTGGCAAGGGGCTCTGAGCTCTCTGATCAGCAATGGCAGAGGACGACCTCCTCCGACAGACCCCCTGATCTTTCTCCCAACGCACCAGAGTCCAAACCTCACAGCTGCTGAACTTCGCTTCCAGCAGCTGAAGTGCTTCAAGCATCGCCAGCCTCCAGGACACCGGCGCCTGCTTCAAATAGGGGAGCATCGAGACTGCGTGTCCAAAGCCCTAATGTAAGTAAAAAGGTAAAAAGAGACACAGCAAAAATAAGAGATGGGGATAAATACACGTGGGCAAGGCAGGTTCCACCAGGACAGTCTTTTTTGTTTGTTTTCGTTAACATGGCAACTAGCTGGGGCAGGGAGGAAGGTGGCGGCACCTTGGCCTTGCTCTCCCATGGAGCTGGACCAGCAGCGGTGGTGAGGAGCAGCCCTGTGTGCTGGGACCAAGCTGCTGGCCCAAAACACTACGGAGACATAGAAAGGGATTTGCTCATCTCAGACCACTGCAGAACACTAAAAAAAGGTCAAAACCTGTCGATCCCTGAATAAGAAGTTGATTGACACAGCTGGTTTGTTTTTCTCCAAGAGGAGGAGGAGGGGTGAGGGAGAAAAACCTTGAACACTCTACGTGTTTGGAGGGAGTCTGAGAGAGAAAGAGAAAGATTTTTCTATTTTGGCAACATCTTGGGAGCTTCTTTCTGTCCGGTGGTGGCATTGCACTAATTACAGAACCAGCCTGCCAGGTTGGGGCTGACTCTCTGGAGCCAAGAACAGGAAGACGGTCCTTTCTCCCCAAACTCTGCAGCCACCTTTCAATCCGGCCCTGTGGTAGACACAGATCCCTGTGCCGTCTCCCCAACAGCCACAGCCTCCTCTTGGGGAGGAGATTCCTCCTCTGCCTGCCCCCGCGACGTGACAGTGGTCTCGGGGGAGATGCTGTGAGGCCCCTCCAAGGGCATGCAGCCAGGGTGGTTCTTGCGAAAGTGCTGGTTGAGTATGGCCTGGAAGGGAAAGCTCTTGCCGCAGACATGGCAGTGGAAGGGCTTGTTGCCTGTGTGCTTGCGGATGTGGTACTCGAGCTGATCCTTGCGCGTGTACTTCTTCCCGCACATGCGGCACACAAACGGTGTGATGCCCATGTGGAGACGCATGTGCCGGTCCAGGCTGCCCTTCTGGTTGAAGGATTTGGCGCAGTAGATGCATGTGAGCCGTGGGTTGTAGCGGAACCAGCGCTCTGATACCTCCTGCTCCCGGAGATACTCCACATAACCACTGACCCCCAGCATGGCTGATTCCTCCCCCTGTGGAGGAAGTGACAGCGATTTCAATAATGAGCAGCCTGAGCAAACTGTAGGAGAGAAGACTGGGCCCCAGCCCGGCCAGTCAAGTGCAGAAGCATGTGCCAAACCTCCAAATCAGCAGTATTAATGCCTTTGACCTCAAGCGCACGTTTAAGTGCTTAAAGGGAGCCTTGGGGCTGAAGACAAATGAGCACTCAATTAGGATTCTCTGCTGCGGCAGCCCCTCTGCCAAGGCACTGGCTGGGAGCGGGAAGGAAACCCAGCCGATGGCAGGAGGGCAGGAGCCATGGATCAAACACGTAGGTACACATTACCTGAGGTGCTTGGGCAGGCCTGCTCAAAAAGCTGCACCCCACACTTGGCTTTACCTACTACAGGTTAAACTCCCACAGGCAGCAAAACCAGGGTGGAATAAACTTCCACTGAACTTCTCTGAGTGTCGTTTTACAAGGGCATTTATTCAGGTGTCACTCAGGATTCATTTCATAAGGAATCACGTTGGGTTGTGGGGCCCAGCCCAGCCCCACGGCAGTGCAGTGGAGGCTCGACTCACACTGCAAGGGCTTTGCTGGCTCCTCCTCATTGTTTTCTGAAGCCAGAAAGACAAAGAGCCAAGGGTAACCACAAACCACAGGCTCAGGCTCTGGGACAGATGTTTCTGGCTCTTGGATTGAGAATGAGCAGAGGTTCCTGAGTGCCTCTGTGCCAGAGGATTTGCACTGCTGGGTCTGATGCCATTTCCTGACGATGCCAAACAAGTGACCATTGTCATGGCAGGGGGGCCCCTCCTCCCTCAGCTGTACAAGCACAAGCATTAGCACATCTGTGCCAGACACCAGTAAGTCCAGCAGAATGGGCACCACTCAGACCCATGGAGATGCACAAAGCTACAATGGCAGTTCTTTCCCCTCTACCAGATTATTTTTAGCATCAATAGGGCAATACCAAGGGAGCGGAAGGTGACAACGCTTCCTCGGGTGTGTGTTGCAACCTGTGGTTTGACCTTTGAGGCACCACGAAGAAATAAAAGTAGCTTCTCTGGACATGGAGCTAGAATTGCTTAGCGTGTGGCTCCTGCCCTGGAGGGTTAGTCTGATCTGAAATTTTCTAGATGTGTTCTCAGCACACAAAAAAAGGAACGGAACAGGTACCTTCTGCTGTATGGAAGCTATTTTACAAAGGTAGCAGACACCAGTCATGGGTTTGGGTTTTTTTCACTTGGTCTTACTCAAGGTCAAGGCCACCTGATAACTCCTCACTGACCTCTAGCAAAGTCACCTCCTGAGGAATTGACCCAGTACTTATCTGCTGGGCACACAGAGTTCTTCCACACAGTCCTGGGTTACACACTTGCACTACAATGGTACCGTGATACCCACTCTGTGCAACCAAAATGATTAGGCACAGGCTATCATCACTGTGTGCCACTGTGCTGCACTCTACAGCCCTCTTGCATGTCTCTGAGACCCCAGACTGGGCCTGTGCCCCTGGAAGGTAGAAAATCCAGAGCTAACTCATGTTGCAAGTTCTAGTGTGCAACACAGTTCCTTGAGGATGAGCCAGAGACCTCCATACACAAACCCACAGGACTCTTACACCCCATCCTAAGGATTTATTGGTGTGGTGCATGGAGGTGGCAGGGAGCAGAACCCAAGAAGGAGAGAACAACATTAGCAACAGAAAGATAAGCATCTACTGCACTGTGTCTAAAGCCGGACCCTGCCTGAGAGGGCAAAGGCTCACAGATGAGGACCTGTATTGACACAAAAGGATGGACTGAAGTGTTCCTAATCTCTCTTTCTGGAAGAATGATGGGCACAGTGGCTGGACACAGACACCTAAGCAAAAGCTAAATCACCCATCAAGAAACTTTTTGTCTACAGTCTTTCTCACACAATATAAAATTTTGGGGATGGGAGGAGTGAGATGAAGTGTGAGTGAGATGGGGTGGAAAGTGAGGATGGGTGTGGACAGAAACCTGACCCTAAAGCATTGTAAAGAACATCTTGATGGGTTTTTCTCTCCTCCCCACCAGACCCCAGCTCTGTGATGGTATGAAAATGTAGTAAATTAATACTATTAGTGTAATCTGATGGCTGCTCATGAAGATTGGTGTCATAGCAGCTGCCTCTAGCCTCTTCTAATCTCTGGAAGACCGGCTAGAGCAAAGGAGGTTTATTCCTCACCAAGTTTGTTCCTTAGCATCTCCCTCCCCCTTTCACACAACAAGAGGGCTTTTGAAATAATTTTGGTACTAGCACAGAATCATAGATATGTTTAGGTTTGAAAAGACCTTTAAGTCCTGTTGCCACCCCTCAGCCTTCTACAGAAGCCAACTAACAGCTTCGCTCAGGCATATGCTGCCAGTGTTTTAGGACAGATCCAACTCCGGAGGCAAATGGGGTTTCTCCTCAGAGGCTGGTAGCCTGCCCAGAATGAGGGTTGGTATTTCTGCCCTCGGAGGACACGAGCAACTCCTCATGTTTTCCAGGGATCTAGCTGAAATGCCTCAAGTTTTGCAGAGATCTGGCCAAAATCCCAAATGACAGCCCAAATCATTTTAAATCCTACTCCTACAGCACAGGTTCTCCGAATGAACAACAAAACCCTTTGCAGCAGTATGAGGCCCTTGTTCCATGTGCCACATTGCTTGCAAACATAAAATATTTCACGCTTCACCATAACACAACCCTCATCACCGTCACCACCACCATCTACTTGCAAACCCTTAGATCTGCCTACCTGCGAATTGGGCTGCTTGGGCTCATCCATCCGCCCTGGAGACTCGCTCTTTGATCTGTACCGCTCAGTCACAGCAACCATGCTGCCCGATGGGCTAAATCTGTGGGGTTGGGGAAGAGTTTTTAATGGGCATCAGGTCAGTGCAGTGGTTGGAATTACGGGTGAGCAATCGAAGCTCCTGTGCAGGATCTCTTAGTCCTCACCAGCTAACACACACACAGAAAGTGGAACCGTGCAAGTATAAAAGAAAAACCAAGTCAGATTGGGCTGGGGTTGCAGTCTTAACATCAGAAAAATAAAACCTAGGTACTTAGCTGACAGTTCAGTAACAGGGAGCATTTTGGCGGTGACTGCAAGTAAACCAGGGAGTCAGGAACTGCTCAGGAGGAGGAGAAACATTCTCGAAGGACACCTCTCACCACCATCACCCTCCCTTCCCTTCTAATACCAGCAATGTGACCCTGGGTGGGAAGCTGGTATGGAGTGCCATGGAAAAGGAGAAGCCAGAGGCTGGCTGATCCCTGGGGAACAGCTAAGGAATCAGTTCAGGATTGCTCTGGACTAGTTCAAGATCATTCCCACTGGCACAACATCCACTAATCCCCTAGAGAGGTAGAGTGAGTGAGCTAGGAGAGAGGCAGATGTGAAGTGAAATCTCAAATACAATCCCACCCCAAACACAACAGATCTGCCCTTTACCAGATCCATTCTTTGGCCTCAGCTAAGGGAGGGAAAACTGCTGGAGCGAGAGCAAGCAGATGGATGGAGAATCCAAACAGGCTTTGCTGCCTATTCTCTATTTTCTGCTCTTTCATACAAACCAAAAGAACTGATGGGATCCTCAGCCTGACTGCTTCTGGAGATGGACACCCATAACCCACTGCTGTCCTGGAGCACTGGGAAGAACATTTCCTCTCAACCTACAGCTGGGGACTGGGTTGTTTTCTCAGACAGATTCCATGTCCAGTGTCTACTGAGGCTGAGCTGAACATCTTCTGTAGACAGAAATCCCACCTCAGCGGTTGAGATTCCAACCCATGCATCTCCCAGTGCCAATAACTAATTTCCCAAGCTAGTCTTGGTCTCATCACCACCCAGCTGAACTCCTATAACCCACACTTGATGCGTCTCCCAACACCAGGAAAAAACATTCCTTCATTGCTTAAGATGGCCACAGGAAATGGAAAGGGGGAACAGTTTCAAAGCGACTGACCCAGCCAAGCGAAAATTTTGCATGATCTACTCTTATAGATGATGTTAGAGATTGAGTGAAAGAAAACTCACCTGTCAATCTCACTGCTGGTTGGCCTGGCCACTTTGGCCCCAGAGGACCCCAAGGGATAAGGCTCTTGGCCCATGGGTCCGTGGCCCGTGGTGTCAATCACCATAGCAGTGACCTCCTCAGCGCTGCTCCCATCTTCTCCCGATGGTTGGTGCTCTGCCCCGAGCCACTCCTCCAGGTTCTCTGTCTTAATACGCACTCCTCCCAGAAGCCGCACATCATCATCATTCCGTCCCCCGCGGTCTCCCAGTCCCGTCTCAACATACCACTGTCCCGCTCTGTTAATCCGCAGGATGGGCTCCCTGCTCTCCACATCTGAGCTCTGCTCAATTATCTGGGGGCTGGTGGACTCCTCAGGTGGGCTGAGCTCCTGAATGTCCAGTACGGTGCTCACTTGGCCCAGGCGACTCCCTTTTGGGGTGTTGTGACGCGGGCTCAGAGAACGGGTCAGAGTTGGTGTCACACGGTGAGACTCAGGAGGTCTCTCCTGATGCTTTGTTCTGGTCTGGCTCAATTCCGCCTCCACCTCTGCCACGTTAATTTTGAAATGGATCCCCTCAAGAATCTGTGTGCACTTGTCTATGATGTGCTGCATCTGCAAGAAGCTGGCGGCTGTTAGGTAACTGATTATGTCAGCCAGCTGCAGACATATCCTCCCGGTGTAGCAGAAGGACAGAAGCTGCTCAAAAACTGAAGGGTTCTTGATAACTGAAATGGAAACAGTGCTCATCTCGTTCAAGGACATGTGGTCGCGGAAGTAGGGTGAGCTGGCAGCCAGCACCACCTTGTGCGCACGGAACGCTTGGCCCTGCACGTTGACCACGATGTCGCACAGGCGACCCTGCATGCGCAGCTGATTCAGGTGGCTCAGGACAGAGTTACTGAAGTCCGGAATCTCCAGCTGAATGTTCCCACTCTTCTCCATGGCTGTCCCAGTTGCTGGTGCACCACCCTACTGGAAAAAGGGAATAGAAATACAATTGTTAACAGATCTTGTCTATCATTTGCACTCAAAGCATTTTTCGTGCAGTTTGGAATAGAATCATAGAATGGTGGGGTTGGAAGGGACCTCTGAACATCATCCAGTCCAACTGCCCTAGCTAGAGCAGGATCACCGCAAGCAGACCCCACAGGAACACATCCAGGTGGGTTTGCAATTAATCCAGACACTGGGGGTTGTCAGAGACCTCTCTCATCACTGCCTTGCAGCAGTCCTCTGCTCTTCACAACACCTTCCACACAAGTTCTGTCAAACCAGCCCCTGACAGATCCCCACTCCCCATGACTTAAGCACTCAGAATGGTTCGTTCTATCACCTTGCTAACAGCACATCTGCATTGTAAAAAGAACATTAAAAATGGTTCAGGTGCTAAAAATAGGCAAGTGATTGCATAAGGGATTAAAATAGTTAACACTGGTACCTCCTAAGCATTTTGAAAGGAGAAAGTAACGGTGTCATCTCTCCTCTGTACAACCAGAATCAGGAAGGAGAGGCTGGGACCTAAATCATCCTGAGAGACTTTTGCAAAAGCCCTGCATTGCATGTGCGACCTTGGGGCACGTAAAGCTCGTCATTACACTTCAGAGATTCATCACAGGCAGCGTTCTGGCACACAGGCAAGAAATAAAAGGAAGAGAATCTGGTTCTAAAGATCAATTTCAGACCACCTGTGAGACACAAGTGGCTCCCTGGCAGAGGTGGCTGGTCTTGGTGTAGACACTGTGTACGCACAGTGACAGGCCATGTGTGAACACTGGGGTTTAGCAGAGCAGCTCTCCTGTTTCCCCTGCCCCAACTCATTTTCTGTGATCATCACATTTCATTCTGGCAAAGTTTGAAAAGGAGCCTTGCCCATATATGGTAAAAATTCCAAATGATCCAAAATTAGATGTAAACTCACCCAAAAAAAGAAGTTAAAAGAAAAAAAAGAAAAAAGTCAGTTTATTAATGACCACTAGAGGAATGAACACCTTTCAAGCTGAGTAACAACTCAAGTGTTGTTTAGGCAGAGTGCTGCAAGATATCAAAACAATTTCAGGCGGGCTGGGAATACGAAGGCTCCAAGAAATCTCAGAATTGGAGGGACTTGCTCAAGGAAGTCTTGGAAGGAGGGCTTTTGTGCCGGTGGTTATATTTACTGATGCTGCAGGACTGCGCACGGTCGCATGCCCGAGCAGACTCTGTGCAAACTTGGCAAAATCTGTTACTAAACCTGAAGCTGCAGGACAGCCTGTCAATCTTGGGAAGCTGCACGCATAGATTACCAAGCAGCTCTGCCTTGGGGGAGCCCAGCACTGTGCAAAACACCACAAGCTCCAGCTTCACACAGAATCACAGAATTGTTTAGATTGGAAAAGACCTTCAAGCTCATTCAGTCCAGCTATGGACCCAACTGTCCCAAGGCCACCACTAAACTCTGTCCCTGAATTTCAGATCTTCATGACTATTAAATACATCCAATTAATTCAACCCCTCCCTGGGCAGCCTGTTCCAAGGCCCAGTGACCCTTCCCAGGATGAAGTTTTTCCTTAGATAGACTAGGTGCACGAAGTTGCACCTAAACTTTCCCTGGTGCAACTTGAAGACATTTCCTCTCGTTCTATCACTTGTTTCTTGTGAGAAGAGACCAACTCGCATCATTCTACAACCTCCCAGCAACAAGGTCAGCACCAGGGCTGAAGGCTTCTTCTTCTTCTTTAGGAGAAAGCAGTAAACCCCACAGAAATCAATGACCTGTAAGCACACGAGGCCGTGTCACCACCACGTTCAGAGCAGAGCTTCAAACAGGCAAAACAAGGCAATACAGAAAATCCAATGTCTTACCTGTAACGCTGCAAATGACATACAAAGGGCGGGGAAGTGGGGCTGGTATCGTGTTGTTTCCCTTCTTTTTTCTGGTGTAGTAAGAAAGTCTGAAGATTTTTGCCCCCTTCCCCTGCAGGAGAATAAAAAGAACAAAGGCAGCATGGAGAAAATGGATTCTCCTGAGCACAGGGAAGACCAGGCTTTGTCATTCTTTGTTCTGCATGCTATTAGATGACATCCCACCCCAAAGCACAGGGAAGCACCAAAACGTATTGATCTGGTCTTTCCCCACTGTCTGCTCAGGATTTGTGTTGGACTGAGCCCTGGCCAGAGACCAGCTGCTCCCATGAGAGTCTGAAAAACTCTTTGTGAGCATCTTCTGCAGGGAAAACTCTGTCTGCCACTGATGACAGTAAAAAGGAGCAACGTATCTTTGTCCCCCTCAGTATTGCAGAAGCAGCATGTTGGGAACAACCTCAGTCAGAGGTTAATGAGGGGGGAAACACTTATTTAGTTCAAGCTACCCCTATGAGGAGCTGATTTCTGCCCATCCGGATGACGGGGTCTGTTAGAATGTTTACACACCTCAGCTTTTGCCTTTCCTGGCACTGGACATTATACTCATCATCTCCTCATGATTCATCATCTCCTCACCATCACCTTCAGGGCCAGTGGGATCTGCTGAGGCTCTTCAGAGGAATCACTCCCAGACACTTCCCTGGTTTGGGTACAGTGTGAGACTTGGCCTTCACTGCAGCAAGTGCCAGTGGCATGGACTCCTGGTGGTTGAGGAGAAGAACCGGGAACCACCACGAGAAGATGAGGCTCGGTGTGAGGATCAAGAGTCACTAAGGTTGGAGAAGCCCTCTCAGACCAAGGACACCCTTTGTCAGAGCTGCTGAGGGGGAGGCGGGGAAAGAACCCCAAAAACCTCGGCGTTGGGGTTGACACTACGTGACAGCCCAACCGGCTGCTCTCTAATTACGTTGGGACCCCAAGCAAGAGAAACCCATCAGTAATCAGCGCTGTCCTCCCGCCCTTCCCCTGCGGAACGAAACGAACCGGGCTTCTGTTTCACCCGCCGCCCCGAACCAAGCCCGGGCGGTGCCCCTGGGCCTCCGCGACCCTCTCCGAGCTCCGACAACAGCGGGGAGCGCCCCGGACAGACACCCATCCAGCTGCCCGAGGGGCTGAACCGGCTCCTACAGCGACAGGACAAGCCCGGGGGTGCTGCGGTGCCCTCGCCCAGGGACTGTCCAGGCCTACGGCAGCCACGAGGAGGCGGGACCGGGCACCCCCTGCCCTGCCCTGCCCTGCCCTGCCCCGCCCTGCCCGGCCCTGCCCTGCCCTGCCCTGCCCTGCCCTGCCCTGCCCTGCCCTGCCCTGCCCTGCCCTGCCCTGCC